>JAODPA010137146.1:0-16219 GCA_025585075.1 Nepenthes mirabilis
GATAAAAAAATATTTAGATATAAAATCTGTTTCTTAGTTGAAAATATGATTTATTATGAGATTTTCAAAAACATGGCCAAAATCCATAAAAGAACATTATATTTGAAGTGTTTCTGGTTCTCTGGTTGTGGTACGGATTAGGAGGCCTTCTATACTTCTGCTACAGGTCGAATTTGAGTTGGTTTGGTATCCGTCGCTATTAACCTGAAATTTACACACCACAGACTATAAATAGGAGTTCAGAGGATGACGAAAATGACTCTCACTGTATATTCTTCGACACTCACGTTAGAAATCTTTCTCAGAGAATAGAAAAATATTAGGAGAATGCGATGAATGAATAGATGCATATAGCGGTGGATGAAGTGTTTGAATGTTCCAACTGATAAATGGCCTAGAGGTGCGCCCAATAGAGGGGACTTGGAGGAGTGCCCGCATAGGGACGGTTTAGAGATGCACCCAACAGAATGGTGGTTTAAAAGGGCGCCTAACAAAGGGGCGGCCTAGAGAAGTGCCTGCAAAAGTACAGTTTAAAGGAGTGCTTAGTAGGGGGCGACTCAGAGTTGCCCCCGCAAGGGGACAACTTAGAGGTGCGCACGCAGGGGTGACTTAGAGGTGCATCCGGTAGGGGGTGGCTTAGATGTGTGCTCGCAGGGGGTGGCTTAGATGTGTGCCCGCAGAGAAGCGTTTTAGAAGTGCACTTACAGATGAGTGCTCCAATAGAGGAACGGTTTAGAGGTGCGCCCGTAGAAAGGTGATTTTAAAGTGCACCCAACAAAGGAATAACTTAGAGGTACGCCCACAAGGGACGGTTTAGAGAAGGAATAAATTGCACTGTCGACTAAATTGCGGCAATGATGCGTCCCTAGTTACCTAAGCAAAGGGTTGACTATTGGATAACGAGCTTCTGATTCCGGCACAGAGGGCTCATGACTTAGGGATGGATGGCTCATGGCTCTGGGATAGAGAGCTCATGGCTCCGAGATGGAGTGCACTTGGCTCCAGGACAGAGGGCTAGTGGCTTCGGGACAGAGGGCTCCTAGCTTTGGGATAGAGGGCTCCTATGACAGAATGCTCTTGACTCCGGGACAAAGGGCTCCTAGGACAAAGGGCTCCTAGTTCCAAGATGGAGTGCTTCTAGATCTGGGATGGAGGACCCCGGCTCTAGGATGGAGGGCTCTTGGCTCCAAAATGGAGAGTTTTTGGCTCCGGGATGGAAGGCTCCTGGCTCTGGGACGGAGTGCAACTCCTTAACGAATAGTAGGCCCCCTTCCTGAGAATGTCGAGCCATTTGGAGCTTTGTGGGGCTTTTTGGAGTTTCTAGAACTTATCCTTCCAAATTTAAAAGTGCCTGATTATATAGTGTGATCCGTAGATATATTCATCTTGCTTGGATAATATGGGACATTTCACATTGACAAAATTTTATTGGGTTGAAATTGGATTGTGGGCCTATGTGGGGCTTAGCCCATTGAGCACATGGTTGTTGGACCTATCAGTAGCCTCCAGTGCCAGAAGGTTTGAAAATTCAACCCGCGGCATGTCATGATGGGTCATCGTTGTGCGTGATCCCGTTGACTTAATGCTGGTTGATACCGTCTTCCACCTATAAATTGAGGGGCTCTCTATGCCTCATTTCTTGAATCGTCTTCACCAGTCAAGTAATTTGAGAACTTGGAGCAGGTACGAGCCTGGACAACCACAAGCCAAGATCAGCAGGAGTTGCCCTTCCTTGCTTGGAGCTGATAATATGGGGATACATCTGAAGTCTGCCTTGGCCGCTAGTGAGTCGTCGAGGAGGCCAAGCGCTAATCAGTCTTCGCTAGTCGACTTAGGAAAGAGCGACTTGCTTGGATGGACTGTGGGCGATAAGCCCTCCGATGGACTTCGTTGTTGGAACAAACTGCTAGCATCAACCGTAAGTGGTCCAAGAATCGGGAAAAATTCGTGAGCTCATAGAGCAAAGATTTTGGGATCAGATCGCCTAACTGTGAGGATGCGCTTCAAGAGGCTAAGCAGTAACTTGCCACCTTCTGGAGAAAGTATGCTCACAGAGGGAAGATCTTAGGCTCGGGATCAAATCACTTGGCTGCAAGGACGCGCTTTAGGAGGCCAAGCAGTGGCTTGCCGCCTTTTAGAGAAAGTATGTTCTTAGAGGAAAGACCTTAGGCTCGAGATTAGATGCCTTACTATAAAGACACGCTTTGGGAGGTTGAGCGGTGACTTGCCGTCATCTCGAGAAATTATGCTCAAAGAGGCTGACAGAAGAGGACTCAGCTCTGTCTAGAGGGATCTTGCCAACCTTGGATCTTCTTATTCGTGCCTTTAAAATAGGATGTGCTAGATCAATGTAGATAACTTGGTCGATTTTTTTGGAGATAGAAGGGAAACCTTCACCAGTTCTAACCGCGAGCCATCTGAGTCTTAGACAAGATCCAAAAGCATGCAAAAGGAAGATCTCAGGCTCAAAATCAGATCACCTACCTACAAGGATGCGCTTCGAGAGGTTGATAGTTAACTTGCCTTAAGATAGCTGATTGTTCGAGTTATAGCAGTAGAATTCACTTTGCATTCCCTAGAAGGGTTCTTCTCGTCGTGCATTGCTCTTGGCGAGTCAGCCAATGGAAATGGGGGTGAGGTGCTCCCAGCGAACTCAGTTGTTGGAATTAGGGATCCTTTGGCTCTCAGGTCAAATGAATGGGTCAACACCGTGACCACAACCAAACCTGGGATCCTGATCTCAATGAATCCCTCTTCGAGAATGCCTCTTTGCTTTCTAGTGAAGTATCAGGGTTGTTGGGGATGACTTGCAACGGATTCCGATCGGTCCTATGAAGAGAAGTTATGGCTCTAAGGAGACGTGGTTGTCGTCTAAGCCTCCTGGCTTTGACGAATGCATCTGGTTGGTTGCGCTCACCCCTACCAAGAAGAGGTCATGGCGTTGAGAAGATGTCGTTGCCAGCTAAGCTTTGATGCTATCGTTGTTGGGCTTTTGTAAGCCTAGGCCGTACTCGCATGTACCGTCGGGGCCTGATCCTATTAGAGGATGTTGTAGCTTTCATACGTCTGGTTCTAGTATGCCAACCATCGTTGACTGATGGTGTTCTCTTTTTCAGGAGGAGGTCACCGCACACATGTTGAAAAACTTCCTAAGGTTTTAAATTTGACCACACTTGGGCTGCTCGGTGACAGAACCAAGGTTCAAATACGACCGTGTTTGGGCCACTCGTAGTGGGATCGAGGTTTATCCAACCGCATATGGGTCGCTTGGTATGGGACTAAGGTTTAATCCAACAGCATTTGGGCTGTTCGTAGTGGAACGGAGATTTAATTCGACCACGTTTAGGCTACTCAGAGTAGGACTAAGGTTTAATTTGATCGCATTTGGGCCACTCAGAGTGGGACCGAGGTTCGATAAAGGGTGAATAAGTATTCACTTGACTTAGGGGTAGTTTAGGTAGTATGATTTTATACGGTGTTATGTAATCATTCATATGAGCATATAATATTACTATTCTATTAACGGAAACAAGATTCAAGTAGGCGGTGTGGAGTCATTGTCCGTGCGTGAGTAGTGCTTTTGTGATCGGCTCACCGTACCAAATGTATGACTGGCGTGCACTGTCTTGGAGGGTCGTCGGGGTGCTTTGGTAGGCATCTTGGCCTACGGCTCCTACGTTCTATGGGATTTGGTTCTTTGCCTTAGATTGGTTGGGCAGTGTGTTGTTATCGCACTAGGTGGCCTACTGGCCAGTGGTTTGGGTCCCATTGTCGACCAATATTGCCTTGGGCGACCCAGACCAGTGCAGTGCTTGGCTGGATGGTATTTTCTACTATGCGATGGGTGGCAGGCTGAGCACGTCAAAGCCCCCATTGCGAGTATTGCCTACTATGCAACTGGTCGATCACAGGTGTTGAAATGGGGTTGGCCTGCTAACTGGTGCACCTTTCTTGGGAAAATCATTGAGTTTGAGGATGGCCTATGAACAAGGCAACAACCGCCTGAGTTGACGGTCTTGTATCTGTGGCTTCTACTTTTTGAAAAGTCGAGTTTGCCGCACTGGGCCAATAAGATTCAAAGCAAGCACCTTCTGGCGGCATTTGGAGCGACGTGGATCGTATCACTCCGAGAATTCATCTGCGCTCCATGACCTTCTAGCCACTATTAGGCCCTGTCACTCGTGACTGCCCAAGTCACAAGGTCGTCAGGCCACCGGATCTTCCACACATGTTTGTCCGCTTTGCTTGTTTAGGAGTTGGAGGGTGGAGCCCCCAACATAACGTCTTTGTTTGAACGTGAGAGGTCCAGAAGTGAGCACTGGACTGAGACTCGGCTAGACTGGACTGCTCTGGAATGGATCTAGTTGCTGGGCAGGGTTGCGGTCGAATTGGACCAGAGTATCGAACTAGGCTCGGCTGGACATGACCCGAGCACCAGACTGTTCTGAGGCATGGGATGCGGCTCAGACGAGAGGATCAGTGTCAAATTGGTGGGATTCTGGATTGTCAACCGTAGAGTCGGACTGATTCTGGAGCCAAGCTGGCATGGAGCTGGACCAAATTTGGGCACCAAACTAACCCTAGGCGCCGAACAAGGAACGGCGGATTGGATCTGAGGCACCAAAGTGTATCTAAGCACAGGATGCCAGTCTGGGCTGCCAGATTGGATCTATGGCACTGGACTAAGCTTGGGGCGTCGGACAAGGTCATGGCAGTGCACAGTCGTGGCTGAACTGAGTTGGGTTTGAGAGGTGTTCATATATAACGGTGAGGAGGCGAAGCAAGATGCGTTCATATAAGACGGTTGAAACCGCATTTGGTGAACCAACAAGGCGTACTTGAAGATAGCGATGAGGATCACCAATGAAGAGTGGTCCCGGCGTGGATGATGGTGCTGGTCAGGGTGATAGCCACCCTGTGACGGCGCGGGTAGCGATACAGGCTCCATCGGGGGTTTTCTCTTCCTCTCTCTATCATGCCTCGTAATACAACGATATTTCAGCCGATCGCCTTAAGATTGGCATATGCAAATACGAGATAGGCATCCACAAAGAGGAAAAATGTATTTACTTGCCTCGATTTCTTGATTCTCCTCCAATGATGGCGATGGCAGTGGTGGCTCTCCAGGGCTTGTGACCTTCTTCCTTTCTTCACACTGCGGCACAAATCAAAGGGTGGAGAATGGAGAGGGCTTTGTCAGCTTCCAATTCGGGTGGCATCTCCTCTAGTGACAGCCGCCGCCGCTGCTCCATGTGTCAAAGTTTGAGAGTTGGAGGGGAAGCCCAACGTGGCATCTTCAAACTGGCCCTACTATCTCCATGGGCTATGTCCCTCGCTTTAGTGAGGCAGCTTGCGAGTATAAGACTGGGCAGTAGTTTGTCCGCTCGCTCTGCATGCTCCGCACGGGACCTCTCCAGGTTTGTAGAGGTTGCTGGCCGTCTTGGGAGCAACAAGGCATTATCGCTCTGGTCTTTGGCCTGGCTTCCTAGGATCGAATCGATCTTTCCTCAAGGAGTGGACCCCGTCGCTCATATCCTCCCTAATACCAAAGTCATTAGGTTGATGAGATAGGCACTAGGGGTTGTCTAGGTCCCAGGTCGTGAGGCCGGCTGATCCTCTGAGGATGGTGACTTTCTCTAATCGTCTAGAAGTTAAATGGCGAAACCCCTAATGTTACATCTTCAAACGGGTGCAGATGGTCTGGGGACAACATGTCCAGAGCACCCGGTTGGACAGCGAGTGCTTGCACACTCGAGGTCGATCATTCATCCGCTTGGCTACTCGGCGAAGGGTCGTTGCCATGGGTGACCTCGTCTCTAGCTAGTGTAATAGCTCATACATTAGATGTTGATCTTCTTCAACTATCCTGGAGTTAAAGGTCGAAGCCCCTGGTTTTGTGCCTTCAGATCGACGTAAAGCGTCGGGAAGAGGGTGCTCAACAGAACACCAGGCACCCGTACATTTAGAGTCAGTCACCCATTGGTATGGCTACCTGATGCGGGGTTGTCACTATGGGAGGCAATATCTTCGGCCGACATGTTGGCTGGAGCACGAGTATTGACCGTATTTGTTTAATTGTTGTGAGATGAAAAGACATTTTAGTCCTTCCCATAAATGATTCCAATGATGCGTCTCTAGGTCTGAATTCTTGTGCAAATTAGAGAGCTTTCGGATTCCTCGTCTAGAGGATCGTGAACGGGTCCAATCTCTGCGTGCCTTCTACCTGGGCCCTACGCACCACAAATTACAAATAGAAGGTCAGGCGACAGTGAAAAATTTTCTACCGTAAATCATCTGACGCTTAAATAAGAAATCTTTCTCAAAGAATGGAAAGATACAATGAGGATGTTAGATGGTGCAGAATGCATGCATGGATGGGGGTTGTGAGAGGAGGAATGACTCCTGTAGGTGTGCTCGATAAAGGGTAGCTCACTAGGCGAAGGACTGAGCTCCTAGGTACACTCGATCAAGGACGGCTTACTAATCGGAGGACTGAGCCCCTAGGTACACTCGGCTGAGGGCGACTCACTAATCGAAAAACTGAGCTGCTGCGTGTGCCCGATTGAGGGCTGCTCATTAATCGGAGGACTGAGTTTCTAAGTACGCCCGGCTAAGAACAACTCACTAATCAAAGGATTGAGCTCTTGGGTGCACCCGGCTGATGGCAGCTCACTAGTCACAAGACAGAGCTCCTAGATATGCCTAGTTGAGGGGCGGCTTTACGTTTTCGGTTGCCTCGAATGTCCTTGTCACCCCGGCAATGGGGAACCTAGAAAGGGTGAGGCACACCCGCTACCATGAGCCTAAAACCGACCAATGCTGTTGGAGATGGTGGCAGAATTCTAGACTCGATCACGGAAGAGAGAGAGAGACGGAGCCACATAAACGGGCGTTCTCTGTTTGGCCGAGGACTTCGAGGAGCCCTAAACGCTATTGATATTGGGCTTTGAGCTCTATTTCGTTCTAATTCAAGGGAGAGCTTATGCACGCCATTTTTGGGGGGGCTCCTTCGTACCCTGTTCCGTCGAGGAGCTCTAAACTCCATTGAAAGGGCTTCGTGCTCTGTTTTGGGTGAGAACACTGAGAGCATTGGGCTCCACTGTTGGGGGCTCCGTTGGGCTCCATTCTCCCCGATTTGAGGAAGGAGTAGCTGTGTAACATCCTCAGGCACCCGCATGTAGATATTGTCTACTTTGGGTCAAACCCACACGGTTTTACTCCTGGCAGGCCCATGGCTCCCAAAACACGTTCACAAGATAAAGGTATCCATACCTTTATAAAGCACGCTTTGTTCCCCTCCCCATTCGATGTGGGACCTCACAATCTACCCCCTTGGTAGCCCAGCGTCCTCGCTGGGCAGCTTCATCTCCGCGCTGACGTACGGGAATTTCTTCAGGTACTTGGCACATAAGAACCCACAGACCTTCCGGGAGGCAGAATCTATCACTCGGGCTTACGCGGTGGCGAAAGAGGCCAACGAGGTTAAACGTCCCGAACGAACCGAGCAGCCTCGCTCGTTCTCCGGAGAGGGAAAGAGGAAGTTCAACGGTGGCGATCACTCCCACTGAAAGTATCATAGGACCGGACCACCAAAGCGTAAGGACTACGGGCCCATCAGCCTAATGCCCTTGATTGATACGCATTCGAATGTCCTCATACAGATTCGTGGGGAGAAGTTCCTTATATGGCCAAAACCACTTAAGAAGGCGGAGGGAGGAAATTTGGTAAAGTACAGCGATTTTTATTGATCTTCCGGGCACTCCATAGAGGACTGTAAGACTCTCCAGTAGGAGATAAAGGAGCTGATCAGGAGGGGTCATCTCACCAGGTTCGTTAAGGGCCCTAACCAGTACTCTAACACTACGGGCGAAAAAAGACTGGAGCGTTCCCCTCCAAGAAATCAGGTTACGGCAAGAGTGGTCAACATGATTACCACTCGACCGATCAAAAACCTAGCAAATGACAAGGAGTAGCAGACTGGAAGGAAGAAACAGCACATCGCGGACAATGTCATTAGTTATAGTGACAATGACTTGGCACATGTAATTTTTTCCATGCGGATCCCCTTGTTGTATCCACACTCATTTCAGACAGTAGCGTCGACTACCAACTGAAACGAGTATTCATTAACAATGAAAGTTCTCGTGATTTACTCTATCTCAATGCATTTTTTAAATTTGGTTTAAAAAAGAGTCAATTAAAACCTGCCAAAGGACCGTTGTACAACCTTGACAATGAACTATTGCCCGTCCAATTGACGATCCAATTAGAACTCACCTTAGGCACATACCCGAAAATGGCAAGTCGTATACTTACCTTCTTGATAGTCGACCTATCCTCCATATATAATGCTATACTAAGCCGATCATACCTAATGGCGTTCGGGGCCATCACTTCAATACCGCACCTTAAAATGAAATTTCCAATGCCATATGGTGTGGGCAAATTGTTGGGTGACCAGGCCACTGGGCAGACATGTTACATTTCCCAAATTGCTCTTAGCGGCAGCACCAGAACTGTAGGAGAAATCGACCATCGAGATGAAACAGCCTTACAGTAGGTGCAGTCCGATGAGGCGACCGACCTGGTCCCACTGAACCCGGAGGATCCGAAAAGGTGCGTGCAGATTGGCGGCTCACTCACTGGCACACTGCTTCACAAGTTAATCACGTTCCTGCGACGGAACGTTGGCATCTTTACATGGATTCTCACTGACGTGCCTGGGATTCCGGCCAGGAAAATGGTCTAAAGTTGGGCTTTAATCTTGACCAAAAGCCCATCAGGTAGAAGCGGAGAAATTACTCGGTAAAAAAGTTGGTCACCATCCGAGAGGAAGTAAAGAAACTGCTGGACGTCGATTTTATCAGAGAAGTCCAATACCCCGATTGACTCTCCAACGTTGTCCTAGTAAAGAAAAGCAACGAAAAATGACCAATGTGCGTCGATTTTACCAATGTTAACAAAGCTTGCCCAAAGGACAGTTTTTCTTTATCTATGACAAGCCTGCTGGTGGACTCGACGTCCGAACATGAGCTGTTAAGTTTCATGGGCGCCTATTCAAGCTATAACCAGATCCGAATGAGCCCGAAGGACGATGAGCATACTTCGTTTATGACAAATTATGGCACTTACTGCTATAAGATAATACCCTTCCGACTGAAGAACGCAGGAGCCACTTACCAACGGCTCGTAAACAAAATGTTTGAGAATCAGATCAGCCGCAATATGGAGGTGTACGTCGACAGCATGCTCGTCAAGAGTAGGACCACTGGCGACCATATTCACGATCTAGTAGAATCGGTTGGAATGCTCCGCGCACACCAGATGAGGTTGAATCCAGCCAAATGCGTCTTCGGAGTGGTCTCAGGAAAGTTCTTAGGTTTCATTGTCTCCCAACGAGTGATCGAGACAAACCCAGAAAAGATCAAGACCCTCGTGGATATGGCTCCCCCTCAGTGCATCAAGGATGTCCAGCGACTGACCGAAGAACTGGCGGCTTTATCCCGTTTCTTAGCAAAGTCTTATGATAAATACCAGGTATTCTTCAAGGCTCTAATGGGGGATAAAATCAAACGGATTCCAATAAACAATAGATTACCAGGCGGCCTTCAATGAGTTGAAGCAATATCTAGCTAGCTCGCCATGGCTGACGTCCCTTAAGGACGAAGAGGAGCTGTGCCTCTACCTTGTGGTATCAGAGGTGTCCCTCAACTCCATCCTCGCATGCCAAGACTCCGACACTCAACGACCGATCTATTATGTGAGCAAAACGCTGACCGACCCAAAGACACGCTACCTGCGAGCAGAAAAGTTAGCCTTAGCTATCGTATTCTCCGCACAAAAACTAAGGCTCTACTTTTAGTCACACCGCGTGATCGATCTCACCGACCAGCCTCTGAAGAGTATTCTCCAAAAACCCGACGTTTCTAGGCAGTTGGTAAAGTGGGCTATCGAATTGGGCGAGTTTGACATCGAGTTCCTACCCGGACTTGCCATAAAAGCGCAGGCTCTAACCGACTTCATTGTCGAGATCACGACCACAATTCTCAAAAAACAGCCCCCTGGGAACACGGAACAGCATGAGGGAGTACCAAAATGGATACTCCACGTAGACGGATCATCTACGGACACAAGCAGCAGCGCCGGGGTGGTCCTCAGGACCCATGATGGGTTTGAGGTGTAGTACTCTCTTAGACTGGACTTCCCGGCCACCATTAATGTTGCCGAATACGGAGCCCTATTAGCTAGGTTAAGATTGGCTAAAAAATGCTCAGCCAAACGACTGGTTGTTTACAGAGACTCTGAGTTAATCGTCAACCAAGTTAATGGGAGTTTCGAGGTGAGCAACCCACACTTGGCCAAGTACTCAACCAAGGCAAGGGAGGCCACCCGGAGTTTTGATAAGCTAACCCTAGTCCATGTTCCCATAATTGAAAATTGGAAGGCCGACCAGCTATCCAGAACAGCAACAGTTAAAAATCTACAACAGTACTCGAGGAACATGAGAGAGGTTTTGAACACTCCCAGCATAGAGAAACAAGAAGAGATGTAGATCTTCGTGATGGAGAATCAGACAACGCCATACCTAAGGTACCTGGCAGATGGAGCACTGCCAAAAGACGTAGAGGAGGCTAAGAAAATCAAGAAAACGGCCGGTTAGTACACTATGGTCGATGGAAGATTGTATCACCACGGTTACTCGACCCCGTATCTCTGGTGCCTAACCCCTGAGGAAGCCGACTACGCCTTAGGTAAAGTACACCTTGGGATTTACGGATCGCACATCGGTGGCAAGAACCTAGCATTCAAGATCATGCGACAATGCTACTACTAGCCATCAATGAAAAATGATGTGCTCGAGTTTATAAAGAAGTGTGAGCGCTGCCAACTTCACGGCAACCTTCATCACCAGCCATCCGCTGAGTTGAAGTCCCTCTAGGAGCCTTGGCCCTTCGTGTAGTGAGGGCTCGACATTCTCGGCTCATTTTTCATCATAACGGGGCATAGAAAATTCATCATAGCGGGTATCAACTACTTCACCAAATGGGTCGAGACCATCCCGCTGGCCAATATCACAGAGCACAACGCTCTTGAATTCGTTCGTCAGAGTATCGTCAACAAATTTGGCGTTCTAGAGGTCATAGTAACTGACGACGGGACTTAATTTTTAGGAAAGAGCTTCACCAAGTATTGTACCAGCATTGACATTAGGCTGGTTCACACTTCGGCGGCATACCCTCAAGCGAATGGACAGGTGGATGTTACAAATCAAACGCTACTCTACGAACTTAAGACTAAGCTGGAGGACGCTGGGGGCTCCTGGGTATATGAGCTCCCCTCCGTCCTCTGGTCTTACCGGACAACTCTAAAGGAGTCGACTTACGAGATGCCCTTCAGCCTTTACTACGGGACTGAAGCGATAATCCCAGTCAAAATTAGGCTTCCAAGTCTTAGGGTAGAATCCTTCGACCCGCAAGGTAACTATTAGAAAATTTGGGAACACCTAGACTTGTTAGAGAAACTCGTGACGCCGCCAGAATGTGGACGGCGGCCTACCAACACCAAATCGCCCGTTATTACAACAAGAAGATAAAAGCACGGCAGTTCAATGTTGGTGATTTGATTTTGTGAAGTATTGAGGCCACAGGTAAGATAGTTGGCCAGAATAATCTCTCCCCGAATTGGGAAGGGTCCTTCCTAGTTTCCGCTGTCCTGTGAAACGGGGTATACAAGCTCCGAAATCAGGATGAAAAGTTGAGCCCACAGATGTGGAATGCGATCCACCTTAAACACTACTTTCAATAAGGGGCCAGGTAGGTAGTCTGCATATTTGCATGTAATCATTTGTATGCAATTTTTAATTAATATAATAAGTATTTCCTGTAGCATATTGTATTCGTTTTCTTCTTTATATTGTATGCATGCATATTTTTCTTGTTGCAGGTCTAAACGACCTAAACTATCCCTAAGTCGGGCGAATTTTCGTCATCTTGTTACTAAACCCTAGTCATTCAGGCAACCCATAGGTGGTCAAATTTAAATCCTAATCATCCAGGCAGCCCGTAAGTGGTCGTATATAAACATCGGTCATCCAAGCGGCCCATAACCGGTCGAACTTAAATCCTGATCATCCAGACGGCCCGTAAGTGATCGTATCTAAACCGTTGTCATCAAAGTGGCCCATTCGCGATCAAAAATTTTAGAGGGCTAGTGCAGTACAAACGACAACCTTCTTCACAAGGAGACAACCTCCAAAATTGGCCGCCCAAGTCTATACTTGGACAGTGCCACCAAACCTTACTCATGAGCGAGAACTAGGCCGACTCAATGCAAACGATAGCGTTGAAAACACCCCAAAGACTCCACTCATTTAGGAAACATTATGAACGCCTAAAACAAAGCGAACGACCAACTCGTAAGAAGTACGCCAAGTTGACCGCCCAATACAGCGATGGACAAAACTAGAAGCAACTGTAAAAACAAAGGCATGCGACATATACAAAATTGCTCATATTATTGCTTATGATAGTGTACATTTACATCACTGTACAAAAAGGAACTGAAGTCACCAAAAACTAAGGAGGCGGTGGTGGCCCTTGACTACTCTGTGGCTCCCCAACGAGGCTCTTGTGGCACTGAATAGACCAGTTTAATAAGTTAATAAGATCCACTGGAAAGTCAAGATCAATCAACCGCACAATATGCTGACTGATATTGATCCTCTCCCATAACCGCGATAGCATTATGTCCGCGACCTTGTGAGGGCGTATGCGGAGGCTCAGATCGTTCTCCGGAGTAGTCATCTGCCCCGCAAGCTGGTCGAGATGCCTCTTAACCCATTCATTCTCCTCCTTCAAGCAAGGGTTCTCCTCCTTCAGACGATCGCTCTCCTCCACCAAGCCGGGCACCACGGCTTCTTTCAAACTAGCCACCTCCTCTTCCAAGCTAGAAACCTCATCCTTTAAGCTAGTGTTCTCGGCCTCCATGCCAACCATGACAAACTCCAAGGCAGCAACATCCTCCCGGTACTCTACCCTCAAAGCCTCCAGCTTCAAATCAAGCCAAGTAATCTCTGTATCCCTATCGGAGATCACCTTATCTCTCTGCCTGAGCATCTTAGCAACTGCGCTTACGACCTTATCAACCTGCAAAAAAAGGGGGGTCAATAATGACAAAGTTAAAGATAAGGCAAGTAACAGAAAGTATACCTGCCAGACCTTTCGCACTAGCCTATCTGGTCTAGCATGCAGATTTGGTACCAGAGGCGGTGGACTAGAAGTAGACCCCTCTCGGGCAAGGCTAATAGCGACCTCTGCCGCAAGCTCCTCCGGTAGCTCCTCCGAAGTATCCTTCGTCCCCACTGGCTCCTCAGACACTTTAGGAGACTTCAAAACCATCTCTTACTGCTCAATCTATAGCCCCACAATTGGAGACCCAATAGATGGCTCCTGCGGCTCGGCTCGCGGCACGCCGGCTAGCGTAAGCGTCTCAGTAGACGGGTCGAGATTCACCTCCTCCAGCCCAGGTTTAGGATCTGACGTCAACCCCACCAGCACAGGTTGCGCCAAAACTGCGACACTGCTCGCCCTGGCGCTCAGTATGGTAACATAAGCCTCTAAAGCCAGTTGCGCTTCAATCTCGAAGACGTTGTCTACCCCCACAAAGCACCCAGCGGCCACGTAATCTTGCCTGAAAGATGACGAAGAAGGTGCCACCATGGCTACCTTCTTTTGCTTTGGATTGGTGGGAACCGTATCAGGAGAACGAGGACCTATAAGCATGGCTTTGGTCCTCTTCTTCCCCCACAGGGCCTCTGGCGGGGGAGCTTTGAACTTTTGGACGGTAGAAGGAGGACCCCACTTGGCCTTCTTGGCCTCAACATTGGATACCAAGTGGTCTCTTCGAAAATCCCCAATATGGCTCTCAACAAGCTTGACCAACCACGACAAGGACGCCGTCTCTACCTCAAAAGGTACCCTAGTATACACATTGGGCACCTTGCCCCACTCCCTGGCTAACAGCCAGGACTCACTCACACGAATGAAAAAGAATCGGTTTTTTCAATTCTTCAGAGAATCGTATATGACAGTATTTACTTGAAGACCGCCGCATGGGGCCAGAGAGATTCACTCTGCTTCCTGGTTGAGCTTAAAGAGACCTCTAACCATCGACATCATAAGCCGCCTTGAGTGCTGACGAAGAAATATACAGAAAGTGTACAAGTATCGAATCACATTTGTATGAAATTGTGTGATTGGGACTCGAAACGCCCAGAAGATCAACAATAGCTCATCAGAGATCGAAAGATGAAGCCCACTCCTCAAATGGGCCTCATAGATGGTCACAAAGCCCTCAGGCGGCAGGAATGCCCTATCCTCCTTCCCAAGAACACGGAAGGCAATCTCCTTTGGGATGTTGTACTCCACGTACAATTCTTTTTCGTCATTCTCTCTGAGGATAGAAGCAATATCGGCAGCATAGGCCATGATCAGTAAGACGTCTAGGGTTTTCTCTCTTACGGATTGAGGAAGACGAAGGAGCAAAGGAAAGCGTGGGAAAATTCAAAGTGAAGTGAACGGACAACTTAAAGGCCAGTGTGAACACACTAAATTGCCTCATAAACATGCGCCATCATGGCTGCCACGTGTCATTTTCCAAAAGGATGCCGTCAAATCAGATTCTCTGGCGCATTAATTACCGAGATCCTGAATTCACCGCATGAAAGCACGTGGCCGCCTTTTCGTCTTACAGACCAACTAATGGTCGCACGTCTCTCCAGCTCCCACGAATTCTCCGGAGTTTGGCCAAGACGGCCAACAAATCTGGCCAATATTTCCTTCACCAAGTTACCTGGAGTTTGGCCAAAATGGTTAACAAATCCGCTCAACATTTCGGAAGCACCTAAGGTTCCGCTTTAGACGATTAACAACTCCGTCTCCCTCAACGAATGACAGTTAGATGCATCCCGTCATGAACATGTTGGAAGTTAAAATTCAAACCACCGGTATAAGGGACTAGTGATGGGTATGCCCATAATAGGTTATCCCAATAAGAAAAATGGCCTAGGTCCACGAAGGCCCACACGTGCGCCTGGATGGTCAACACCCACATCGACCGTGTGAGAAGCTAACCGGGCGACCAACACTCTTTCATAAAACAGTCAACGTCTCTATTGACCGGAAGCACTATAGCAAGCAGGCCTAAAGGGAAAAAAATCTTACATGGGCCAGACCCAATTGGGCCCACACTTTCGTATACAACCAACAACAGTCCCTTTTCCTGATTTCGCGCATTTTCAGAAGCCAATCTGTACTAAAACGGATATCAACAGATTTAACGTCCTTCCCATGAGGAAGGCGCCAGATTCTCTCTTTCTACCCACTGTAGACTCTAACAGTAACAAAGTGCAGAAGGAATGCAAGTAATTTTGAGAACATTGCCCGCCAGTAAAGGAAGCAATCCCAACAGATTATACAAGTCAAGCCTTCCTTCCCAATGAAGGTCGCCCAATATAGTGCAGGAATCGCACCTTCTTGGACAAGGAATGTCGCCCTGCTCTCCATCTGTATAAGCCTACGGAGTCTCCATTCCAGGGCACGCTCACTTCTAAGCATATAAACGCTTATTGTAATAATCCCACACTCAACTTTCAAATTCTAGAGGCACCTCACACTCTAAGATCTATCATAATATCTCGACAGTCCTTAAAACCTCCACGCTTATAGAACTTAGTCCCCCACTCGTTCTTCGCAAATACAGAGCTGGGAAAACCGTGCTCATTACGAGCCGCTAGAACACCTTTTACTTCTGAAAGTGAACACTCATTGCTCTCTCTCTCTCTCTATCTGCTCTCATTTTCATTTTCCTTCTTTAAAGTCGAAGGCCTATTACTGACTTGAATGTCGGAATATTTTCGGTGGGACAATATTCTGCCGACACCTGACCTCTTGTTTGTTGTAATAGTGTGCACGGTCTAAACTCAATGAACGAAATCGAATTCAGACAATCAAGTCGACTCGAATCTGTTTAAAATTCGGATCTAAAAACGTATCAAAAGGATTTGTAGTTATTATTGATAATCATCAATTTAGTAATATTTTTAATTGACAATGGAGTCAACGTCGTTGCTAGAAGCTCATGCGACAATGTTCGATGGTGTGGACGGCCAATGATATTTTCATCGCAGAGATAGAGAACACTCATTCTAATAGTATGAGTT
>JAODPA010137157.1:0-16218 GCA_025585075.1 Nepenthes mirabilis
CGATCTCATTTGCATTTGTAAATAATAAATAATATCCTAAAACATGACGTTATAGAATGTCTAAAAATTTTACATTTAAAATTTTATTTGATTTATTTGATGATTTTTAAAGTCCTCGATTTTTATCCAACAAAACTATCATGACCATCAAATCGATCAAGTTGCATTTTGCCAGTGTTGAAAACACAATGGTAATATGGCCAAATAATGGGGAGGAGGAAGAAGAAACTACCAAATTGCCAACTTAGTTCAAAAAATAGTTACCACCGTTAAATGTGAGAGAATGGGAGCATTGCAACGCAGCTCCATACAATGCATTTATAACGCTACGTTATAACCATTCGATCGAGATTCAATACCCTTTATTTTTTTATGATTAAAAAAACAAAAGAAAATATTTTTCTTAAATAAAAAGATTAACAAAGAATATTGTGCATAAACTGAACTCAGTGCATAAACATCACATTGTGGGGTCCTAGGAGACCGGCATTCCTAAATGAAAAAACATAGATAATATTTAATAAACACTCTCGGGTGACATGATACTCATCCATTCTTATATTCTTGTCGGCCCAAAGTTACAGATGAATAGATAAAATGCCAAATCATTTAAAAGTACCATAATAATATCCGAAGGATATCTCATGACACTATCCACATGACAATATAAGCATTTTGGTTGCATAATTCATCAAAACGTAGGGAAAATATTACACCCTGTTGGAAACAAAAAATCATCAATTTAACATTTTTCGCCATTTGAATTAAAAAATAAAGGGAAAAGCAGACACAAGCATGACACTTCTTGATAATAACACTAAATGGCTGACGAAGACTTTAGACATGCTGATCATTCTTCGGCAGCAGCAGCACTTGCAGCACTGAGGTCCACCGAAAGGTCAAGTTCCTGAATCACATAATTATATGCACGGTCATAATCAGTCAGTCGCCATTGGTGCTTTCACATAAATTACCAAGCAGCAAAAAAAAAAAAAAAAAAAGAGTAACAAATTGAGACTTGCATATCTGCTTGAAATTCCAAGCCTACTACAATATTATTTTTCTTGGCAAATTGAATCATACATTTTCTTGCCTAGGTGTCTCTGAAATTTTTACAAAGTTTTTCCTGTGCCGTCATTGCTCAAAAACTCAAGAATTATATCTATTTCCATTATACATATTTGCTGGGCATTGCTTTTGAAATTGAAAGAAATTAACATTGCTTTTAGACCCACAATACTTTATAGATTAAAATATAGGACAACTAAACATCTACCAAAGATAATCACAGCAAAAATAAGAATATAAAGATGGATGAGTAAAATTACACTAAATGTTAAGACAATAAATAATGGTATCGTGCAAGTTTAGAAGTTATAACTATAAAAAATAAGATGAGGAAATGACATTTGAAGTGGTTTGGATACTTACAATATAAGCAAAATGAAACTTATGTGACAAAAGTGAATTAGTTGCGGTGGAGAAAAGACATGAAGAGCTAGACCTAGAAGAACTTAGAGTAAAGTAATAAGAGAGATTTTAAAATTATTTTTTACTCTGGGTGTATATTATATTAAATTAGGTAGAATGGTGAAACCGAACTCATGTAGCAAACCCCACATAGCGAGGCTCTTAAGGCTTTAATGTCCTCATTGTTGTTGTATCTCCTTCCATTATTAGACAACATAAAATGGTCAAGGTTTCACATCTCTACAGCAGGGTTGAAAAACTTGCGCTTCTAAATTGGCATGCATCCAACAAGAACTAATTTGCACAACAATTTTTCAGGGGCATTCAATCACCAAACATTCGCAATATAATGGCCATCAAACAATATCTCCATTTTTGCTTGCTAAGGGACCACGATCGTAATACACAAACTCATACCTTTCCTGTTATTTTTCTGTACATTTTGATCACATCCGTGACTGTGGACTCAAAATGAGTAGAAGGGTCATAGCTCTGCAAGGAATCGATTTTTCAGTCAGTAAGAAGGAGAATAACTGAGCACAAAAGAAAATAGTTGTTATATACTACCAAAAACAAGGTACGCCTATGCTTTCTTACTGTGGATATGAAGCAGTTGTCGGCATTGTGGTCATTTGTAGGTTCATATCTGTCATATATATCGAAAAATATCTCATCCACGGGTCCAAGAAGGTCAATTCCAGGTTTTAGCTCAACTTCAGGCTGGTTTGTCTCTGCCTCTGTTGTAACAAAAGCTATATATTTCCCTTTGGGAGCAACATTATGAGTGTAGGAGCAACAGAACAGGTACCTACAACAACAGTATTAAGCCGCATTAAGAGAGAGAGCGATTACTTAAATTTACTTTTACCATTTCACTATTTAGAAGGAATAGGAAAAAACCATATCGATTCATTGGCCAGATGGAGTAACAAACCAGAGATAAATTCGTCTATTTCAAAAAGTCATGAAGTAGATTAACAAAAGTCTCAAGAAACTATTTTATTTGCCTATCATTGTAGACACTCTCTTCTGTATATTTATGGAAAAATCTAATTGTTGCAGAATTAATTCCATTATTGTAATACAAATCACCCAATTTCTAATAAGATATTTGGTTAAGGCTGCTGTGCCATTTTCAGCCAGTATTGCAAAAAGATGCATTCAGTTTTGGTGCCACAGGAGGGGAACCAGCAGAGATCAGAAGCAATGACATTCTATTGTGAGGGTGTAATATCAGTTAAGTTCCGCAACTATTGTGGTTCTATTGGTTATCACACAATCAAGCAGATGTTCACAAGCATCTTACCAACACTAGAAAATTAAGCAGTGTGTTAAAAAGATTTTGCCAAATTTTGTAACCCTAAACAATCAAATTTTGCACACGTGAATTTTTCGGAAGCCTTAATGCAATGGTAAAGTTATGGCCGTGTGACCTAATGGTCAAAGGATTTAGTTGTGGAAGAAGCCAATTGCGTGATATAAGATAAGACATCATACAATAGGCCCAAAAATAGTCTAATACTTCACTGGACCGTGTAGGAAGTTTCATACACCAACATACCTTTTTTGTACTCCTAGACAATGCAAATGCGCACTGTGCATTGGCTTTCAAAATCTCTTTCTCAACTCTAACAGAAGGAAAGAAAGAAACAGAATAGAACCCATAAATATGAAGGATATGTTATAGTTACATGTCTGATTTACGGCCAAGTTGCTTCTGTGGCAGGATAACCTGCACTGAGTGAGAATCTTTGGTATGTGGAATAGGGTGACTCATTATGCATATCGCTCGAGCAACTCTTCCAACCATTTTAACCTGTTGAATGCAACAAAGGGGAGACTGTATAAAACTTTCTTTTGATCATTTGATTTTATCGTCTTTTCCTTTGCGCACATGTGAGAAGCAATAGTAATTTTTGCAAACATGAACTCTCTTGCTGCTTGCAGAACTTACCTTCTCAGGTAAATATGACGGATCACAAACAACTTTTTTGCACTTTGCTGTTTCACATTCAGAGGCCACACCTACTGCTTTTCCAGTTTTATCAAATACTACCTGCCATACAGAGTATGTGAATCTCAGTAGAACAACTACAAGATTCTGGCACAAGAAAGGAAGTTAAAGAACGAACACCCATGGATGACGGTTTCAAAATTGGTATTGGTATTGATCATGGTCGGATCGTGCAATATATATTGATATAGGAAGTCATGAATGCAAAAAATAAATAAATAAATCCTATGACCACATTAAAGGGAAGTTATATAGTAAAATTGTTCATCTTTGATAGTTTATTTACTTATGTGAGGAGTTCTAATCAATTTTATCAAAATAAACTTTGACATCCTTCTAGGCAATTGAAAAAATGTCCCAAATCTTTCAATTTTTGTAAGTTCTATACCTCTAAAACATGCGAATTTAGCTTTCTAGAAGATTTAGGTATATTCAAATATGAGAATTTAAACTTTCGAGAGACAAACGAAAAACACAAAATTATAAGCTGTATGTCACCGTTATGGTGCCATATAGGGATATTTTGCATTAGGTCAAATATTGACAAATATTTGATCCCATGTAGAGACCATAACATATTGATTTATTGTTGCAATCTTTCTCCAAAGATATGTACATGGAGACTTCAAGGAGATAGCAGAAGTCCTTTTTTTGTGTTTTGAGTTTTGACGGCCACAGTAACTTCTAATGTCTGAAACCTACCTTTACATAGAAGATGAATTCCTAGACATTTATTTGTTCACAACCTATGTTGGCTACAACAAATGTAGGGATTTCTTCTAACTACTACATAGGGGAAATTCCAAAGGCAAAATCTAAGCCGGTTCCTGAGGTTGCAAACTGGACTGAACACAAGCCTCGGTAAATGTGCCACTGGCTAAAGATGTCAAGCCTACATGCTTTTGATCCAAACCGACCATGGCTTAGACCTCCAACCGCAAGCTCGTTATGGAAAGTCAGTCAGCACCATATGCACCATTTGGATGGGATATGAGCATCTAAATGTCTGCAAGCAAAATTACCTTACAATCTGGCTTGTTGAGCATGTAAGTTCCACCATATACTGCACTTAAACGTGCAAATGCCTGTAAACAAAACATACATCCTTTAGAAAATTTAAAAAATCAAACGAAGGCAAGAGAACGAATGACAAAGGGGTAGAAAACCTGAGGCAATTCTCCCAGTCCATATAGTGGGTAAATATAAGGAGATTCTCCCTGAAACCGTGCCAGAGATTCTGCATATAGCTTTAAAACAAAAGGCCATTCAATTAGTTCAAATACATGAGTTATAGAAAGGTCACGAAACTTGCAATCAGGCACAACAATGGCACTGTCCAGAATAGGTATAAATGTAGGCTGGGCTAAAGAATTTCAGAATGCTCTGGGCAGCATGATAAAATTTCTCAGTGAAGCAAATGCTCATCATTTGTGAAAAAGCACTTTTTGTGCTAGCGTGAACAATCAAGTTTCGACCCCGATAAATATAGCGGAAGTAGTAAATAATAAATATTCAATACACGTAAAGAATATTTAGATCTAGATGCAATGAAACTAAACAATCATACACAAGTATAAAAGAGCGCAAGCAATAGTAAAAAGACACGATTTTTGGTGACGAAGGGAAAACTCAATACCATGGTAATCGAGAAAAACCCTCCGGGTTTCAACGGCCAGGAAATCAATGCACTATGAAAATCAACTTACAGACCGGGTGGTAACGACGCGTTAACCTAGTCGACTTACTCCCGTCACGTGATCCCTACCAAGGAACTCCT
This sequence comes from Nepenthes mirabilis, assembly GCA_025585075.1. Classification (NCBI taxonomy): domain Eukaryota; kingdom Viridiplantae; phylum Streptophyta; class Magnoliopsida; order Caryophyllales; family Nepenthaceae; genus Nepenthes; species Nepenthes mirabilis. The sequence continues at coordinate 5,262 of JAODPA010137157.1, forward strand.
TGGATTTGCTCGCGGCAACGAAACCGGACACCTTCCGGTCTTCACGTCAATCTTCCCTCTTTAGCCACTTGAACAGCCGAACACGATTGGATCTCCTTCCTCACGAACCAACGTCTCCAACGAAGGTAGAAGGCAGTGTCTCAATGGTTAAAGTAAGATGATGAGAAAACTTATTTGAGCATGAAGATCAATCTTATAACTTTAGGTTTTCTCAAGAGGAGCAATATTAGTGGAGCATAAGGAACTTTCTTCTCAAAGGAGGCACAGCAATAAACTCTCCAGAGTCTTTTCTCACTCGTTAGGATTCTAAACCATAAGCCGGGTATTTATAGAGGGCTCCAAAATTTCATTTAAAAAACTTTCCCGTTGCACCGGCGCTCAAGCACAGCTCGAGCGCGCGGCGGGCAGACGGAGAATTTTCAGAGAAACCCTACGTGCACTCAAGCAGGTATCGAGCGCACAGCGAGCGGGGTACATTCTGGATTTTGGGCTCGAACGGGTATCGAGCGCCAGGCGAGCGGGGTATATTCTGGATTTTAGACTTGAGCGGGTATCGAGCGCTAGGCGAGCGGGGTACATTCTGGATTTTAGGCTCGATCGGGTATCGTGCGTCAGGCGGACGCGGAGGCTTCGGACGGGCTCGAGCCATTGGAGGGCGGAACGGACAGAATGGACTGTAACTCGACAACCCACAACCCGACATCGATACTTTAATACATATGGTCACGGAATATGCCAATTAGATAGATGTCTCTAACAATTTGCTAGATTTTGGAATCCCCTATGACTTGATATAGAAGAATATTTTTTACTCCAAATACTCAACAAATGTTTCTGAGAAAAACACCAATTAATCAAACTGAAAAAAGGGATAATATTCACCTTCATTCTCTTTACAAAATCCATAGCTGGTTGATCCAAGTAGCTGTCGTCAAAGTAAAGTGCCAGGGCATGACCAATGAAATCAACTGTGTCATCTTCTAGCCCATATTTCCTACGCAAAGACAGCATTGCAAATGTCATGTGTGAGCAAAACACTAAGACAAATGAACATCTTCTCTAATTGGTGCATTTGATTAGATTTATCTGCCAAACATGAATGGATAAATTTCTCCCAATTCTTCTCATGTCCTTTTTACATATCAGTTTCTTGGGTCTCCAGCAACACATGCAGTTAAGTGGTCAATCACTGATGCTCAAAGGAATTGGAAGGCTATAGCAGTTCTTTGATTCGCAGTATCCACTGTTTCATTCATCATTATACCATTGGCAACATCTTATCTTATGCCCTTATATCTTAATTATTCAGTCCTCTGATAAAGCTCTTCACTTCTTTAACCATCAGATAGTAAATTTTCTCCTACCACCAGAAAAAGAAAAAATGTAACAGCAAAAGAAGATGATGAGATTGTACGAGATAAGATCCCGAGCAGTAATTTTGTTGAGGTCCAACCCTTCATGAGATTTTGGGTCATTATCTTCATAGTCTTGCACATAAATGAAAAACTTTCGAGCTCGTCTTTTCTCCAATAGTCCCATCAATGGGGATTTCAAAGCTTCAACATCATTAGAAGGCACCTTATATATCTGAAAACAACAATTCTTTAGTACGGATTCAGGTAGAGAAATGGAAATCAATTTAGGAAAAGGAGAGCATAAATATTCAGACTTACCTTGCCCTTGTTGTACACAAAACTACCATCCACGGCTTTAAAACTAAGATATTTAGTTACATTAGTATGTATTAGAACGCGAACAAAGGAACCATTGGCCATCATGAACTGCAAAAATAGTTATAAAATGCATAGGACAGCGTCAGCCACCATAATTCATAATTCAGGACTTCTTTCAAGTAGGTTTGGAAACAAAATTGAGGTCCAAAATCTGGGAAATAGGAAAGGGATACCATTTTCTTTGGATTTACATCTAAAACAGGGGGACTGTTTCTAGCCTTTTGAAAGGCCATCAATAAGACATCAGATTCAGAAAAACAATTTAGCCTATCAATCATGAATCATTAAGGGTCTTCAACCATATATTTATATTGGTCAAATTTGGAGATACATTTGTCCAAAACAATCATCCCACAAACAAAATGATGAATGACAGTCCACTGTTTGTATATACTCAAGAACATTTACAAGCAAATAAAGCTTCCATAGTAAAATGTTGAAAGGAAGCTTAAAATTATTAATAGAGCAGCAAGTGCATGAGATACATCTTTTACATCAATTTCAAGGTCAACTGAACATGACTACCAATACCTTAGGTATCATGTCTACATTGTACTCCTTGCTTGCACCCAAGCTCTCTGGAGGATTTTTGTCATCGTTAAAACGCCTCCATAACTATTAGGATGAAAATATAAAGGGGAATTTAGCATGAAATATATAACTAGAAAATGTAATCTAAGTTGAATATATTTCTCCTAGTGTGGGAGGGGGAAAGGACATGCTATCTATGATGTATAAGAGGTCACCTGTTTAAGATTGAGGGAAGTAGATTCTCCTCCATAGTAGTCATTCCTATCCATATGTAAAACCTGTATGAAATTGAGCCCAGAAGCAATTTAGAAATCCCATCATCCTCCCTGTCAACTCGAGAGAAACTGGAAGATGATATCCTCAATGCACTTAATCACATAAAATCCACTGCAGAATAATGTCAAAGATGATGCAGCTACCAATAAAAAGTAATATGTATCAGATAAGAACTCGAACAAGTTGTGTCTCAGATAAGAAGAGGGACTTGAACCAAAGGCCACCAGGGAGCAAACCCCCAAGGTTTCAATCCGCTGAGCTATCCTACGTGGGCTTCGATGTGCAGCCAAACTCCATCAGCAACTGCTGTCCACTAAGAAACAGCCATTTGTTCCAATCCCACACTTTTATCAATTATCTTTACTTAGCATGTATCAATCTAACACCATTCTTACAAGTGGATTCAATCTACTTTCTTCCTAAGTATAACTACATATGACTAGATGTCTACTGCCTAGAGTAATCATCTAATTTTCTTCAAATATAATTCTATCTAAAATCCCCCAACATCAGTGCTAGATAGAATAGTCACCATTATGACCATATCTGTGTGCAACCAGTCATTATCATAAACATACCGCAACAGACGGCAAGAAATTTATTACTCAATTCACAATCCATGTCTTTCTTGTTTTTAGGTCCATCTCTGTCCTTCCTAATGTTAGTAAACATTAACCAGGCCACTCCTCAACCATACCTCATGAAACTAGGTGAAGAAAAGAAGTGGAATATCCAACAAAATGATAAACAGATGGTAATTTTTTCTGATCTTGAAGTTGCATTACAATATCATCCACCAATCAGATATCATCTTTTGAATGAATCATGCACAATCACAATTGATGGACAATATACAAACATGGGCCTACTTTCATACCAAATCATATCAACCTTTACAACCTTCAAATTCCATAAAACCCGTTTCATATCACCTAACTTAGCAAGCATTGTTCCAAAAGACCAGGAATTGAAACCCACTTACAATTGGGTTTTATGTGGCTCATCAGGGCCACAAGATAGGGTGGCCCGCCTCCCTCCCAGCAGGATCTGAATACTAGATCTCTTAGTGGAGATCTGAAGCTCAAACTGTCAAATTGCACATAGATTTATGGCAAACTAAAAATCTAGTTCCAAGTAGGCCACGTAGGCAGGCTATATTTAAATCAAAGCCTGAATCCTACTCCTGTGTTTAACAAGAATTGGCAAATGTGGCATCGTTGAAGCTTCACCAAACACTTGTGTGGGCAATCAAAGTGCACATTAAATTGGCATAGGATAAAAAAAATTATTCCCTCCAAACATTTGTCCAATGCTGCAAACAAATCAACTTATCCAATATGAGAAAATGGCATTTAAACCTACAAATACCAAAGAAAAAAAGGAGTGAATAGGTATTTCTTTGCAAAAGTACCAAAAAAAAAAAAAAATTACAACTTTAATACACGAAAAGAAATCATTTATCTAAATGCTTAAATTAGATCATCCGTATTCTCATGTATATAACATAAAGTAAAATATGAAAATAGACAAAACATAATTTTTGGTGATGAAGAAAACTCTTGAACAACTCGTTCATAGAGAAAACCTTTCGAGTTTTAAGTTATCAACTGAAAATCCACCATGTTAGAAAAGTCAACTTACAGACAGATGAACAGACATGCTAAACCCTCTAACCAATTAACACCAAACATGTGATTGTCTAAAGCTCTCTTTAAATCTGCAAATTGACAGCTACCCAAACATATTCTGGTCTCTCTGATTGGATCTTCAATAATCAAACTCCTTTAGCTAAAACATACCTCAAATCTACACACGAGTTACACTAGAACTATCGTAGATTACAGTCACATAAATTTAAAGTTTAGTTTCACATCAAGTGAAAAATCTTAAGACAACAAGGCTCTCATATTAAACAAAGAAGAAAGATCTCTTAATAAATTTGTAGTTCTCTCAATTTCACAGGTGAACCCTTAGTCACTCAAAGAAGGCTTACACTCCCTTCAATTTAGATCTTGTATATTCTTTTAAAATTGAAGGAGGTTTGGTCTTTTAAAAAAAGGAAGAAACCTCCGGTCAAAATAGTTTCAAATAGAAGATAGTGGGCATGAACTACATCTAGCTTGAGTACCTAACTTGCGATTTGCCTATGGAAGTCCATGGCTTAAGTGGCCATCTCGCAACCAGTTTGCAACTTGCATTTGAAAATTTCACTAGACAAAAGCCCCTTAAGTGGCTAGCTCATGGCATACTTCTGGACCAATTCAGCTTAAGCCAATAGTTAACTCTTATCTAGTTTTACATTACAAAACTTAAGCCATTTCGTAGCTTCTATCTAGCACCATAACACAAAATAATTTGAACGGTTATCAAGCTGCTATCTAACATTCAAATACAAAAAACATAATAAAATACAATAATAGAGTCAATATACAATTTAATATTATGAAATTTGCCAATAATTAAGGCCAACCTAACAATCTCCTAATTTGCCAATTTTCATGACAAAACACTTTACAATATAATATACGAAAAAATTCAACACAAGTAACAAATTCAACACAATCACGTGAGGCAAAGAGTGATATAGTATTTAAATAAAGATTAGAGTACAAAAAATAAAATGTCTAACAATTACATGACATATATTATCCAATAAACATATCAAAACATATCCCCCATAAAGCAAATAAAGAAATAGTGTAGTTTCTCCAATATTATAACTCCCCTTCAGATAAAATATATTTTTTCTCTAATCAATTCACATCACTCCCACTTAATCAATACATATCTCTCCCCTTTTTTGTCACAAAACGACAAAGGGCAACACAAAGAAAGGCTAATAGTGAATGTAAAAAGTAAGGCAATAACTACGACAAAAGAGAAGTGGCATTAATAATCAAAAGGAATTGTAAAATAACAATCAGTATTGCTTGGGGCACTAATAGCTAAGATAGACCTGAACAATAAATAACAAATAATCTCCTTTCAATTCGAAGGAATTGCAAAGAAAGAATGACAGTGCTTGGTGAAAACATAAGCTAAGAAGAGTATAAATGAGAACACAACCGTGGAAAAATTAAAATGGAGCTTAGAAAAATAATCTTCATGCTAAATATAAAATTCATAAGCACATAACTTTTGTTCAAATAAAATGTCGTATAATAATATAGCAAAATGCATAGATGTTCTTAATATAATAAACCTAAGAATCTTAATGCAAATGCCATGTTCGCACATGAAATAAAATATTTGTTGTGTCAAAATATCAAAATCACAAGAAAAATCAGTTGAGTATGGCTTTTCCGAAACCTTTTGAGATCAATTTGAAAGCATACTTTGAAGTGAAATACACACAAAATCAAGTCAATGTACAAAACATATAAAATGTTGCATGTATAGCGAATGCTAAAAGAGATTCAAAACTTCAAATAATGCATAAGGTTCGGTTTTCTTTAGTACACTTCAACATATTCCTTAGATGAGAAAATCAAACTCAATGCTACTAGAACCTTCATCTCTCCTTTTCCTCCCCCTTTTTATGAGCTCTTCATTGAGGGGTTTCATATTACAACAAATTTTCTCCCTTTTCAACTTTTACTTTTTGAATTTTTTAGAGGAAATTTTATATTTTTCAAACTTCATTTTTCTCATTTTTCACATATTTCATTTTTTGGGGGATTTACATGGGGTATTGTTCAACTAGTTCAGACTCAATTCAAATCCAAGAACAATCTAACACACCATAGATTATCAACCCAAGAAACACATTCTCGATCAAGTCTCCACAATGGAATAAAGCGTATGACCGTAAAATATACAAAGCACCTTTGTACCATTACAAGTTGCATCAACTAACATACCTTTTTTATAAATACATAAATATTTTGTAGGTCTAGCCTACTCAGCACCTTTTTCCTTAGATTTGACACTTCCAACAAAGTTTTTCTTTAAAGAAAAATACACAAAACAATAAAAATGCTGAGTTGATGCATGTATACGTACCACTCTAATGCAAGTGCAACTAACCAAATGCATAATGCGACCTAAGCTATATTCGCGTAAGAAAAAAAATGCTACTCAAGGTAGCATAACCCCCCTTGGTTCTATCAATCAAGCTATTCTTTTTCTTCATCCAAATCCACCTTTCAGTCTTGATCTTATTGGTTAAGTCGAATATCAAGGATTTTAACTTATGAACTTGACACTCAAGTTATTGATTTTGATAAAACTAGAATAAGAATTCCTAGGAATGAATCTATGGTAATGAGGTCAAATATGGCCACGTTGGTCACAAAAATGACAGGGAGAAACAAACCTCGGCTTATAATACGAATTTTCAGAATGAGGTGCATGTCTAGGAATAAAATGTGGAGTCTTAAAAGGAGTGTATCTAGATTGAAGCTTCTGTGAGTAGAGCAAATATTGGTTCTTGGTCAACACATTTTGTGTCTTGGGAGCATTAGAATATGACATGGTTTTTGGAGTCATGCTCCATAACTTTTATCAGAAATTTTCTTATAGATTGAAGATGCAAGAACAAAGATTGTTTTAGGACAAATGTTAATGTTAGAGGAATTTTCCTTAAACCTCAAACATTTTCTATTCCTAAGCAGTTTTATCTATACTTAGCATATGATCCAATTTGTTGATACTTTCAATAAAGTTATAAAATAAAATTGGGACTTAAAACTTTTCTAGCTCACTTTCTAAAAAATTTACATTCATCTCCCAAGCCTCATTTTCTTCACCGATTTCTAAAACCTCTAAGAGGACTCATCAAATTGGATGCCTAGGATTTTCTTATCATTTTCTAACTCCTTCACTCTTTTAAGATACACCCTATTTTTCTTTTTTAGTTTCAAATTCTCTTTCAATAGACGTTTGTATGCTTCCTCTAGATCATCATCATCAAAATCTCTTTAAGAGCAATATAATTTACTTGCTCATTGTTCCGATTTTGTTCATCCTCATTTTTCTCACACTTATTATTCGATAAGGTGGCATTTAATCCTTTTCTTTTGGACCTCAAATAGTCTGGATATTCAGGTCTAATTGACCAATACCTTGACAATCAAAATATCTAATATTAGGTGCCTTTTTTGAAATTGAGTCCTTAGGCTCTTCATTTTCTAATTTCCTTTGCTTTTGATTACTTGAGGTTCCTTTATATTTTTCAATAGAATTTTTATTACCCTTAAAGAATTTTTTGAATTTCCTAATAAATAATTCAATTTTTTTATCATCTACTAATTCATCTTTAGACTGATCTCCAGATTTATTTTTTATAGTCTTCAAAGCAATGTATTTATTTTAATGTAAGTTCATAAGTTTGTAACGATCCTACCAATTTTTCAATTTTGATAACATCTAAATCCTTACTTTCCTCTATTGCTGTCACCATGGGTCTAGACCTTTCAGGAAGAGATTTTAACACTTTTCTGACAATTTTTGACATTGGGATTCTCTCACCAAGATTAAAAATGGAGATGATAATATCATTACGCTGACATAAAATACATCAAAGTATTCATCTTCCTTCATTTTTATTTCCTTAAATTGTGAGGTTAGCATTTGTAACATTGAATTTTTAACAATTTTGGTGCCTTCATGTGAGGTTTTGAGAATTTTCCAAATACCTTTAACATTTTTACGCATACAAACATATTTAGATTCGTCAGAAGAAATTACAGCAAACATAGCATTCACGGCCCCTACTATCCAATGTTGATCCAATTTGTTCATTTTGAGACCAAGTAGAAGAGTCTATAATTTCAACAATATCATTTTTAGTGAAGGTGGGTGCAATCCATCATTCTTGTGTACTGAGTCAAACATGGTCATCTATGGATTTTAGGAATGTCCTAATGCAGACTTTCTAGCAGCCATCATTATTCCCATCAAAATAGGAAGGAACAGTTAAAGATTGGTTTGTCACCATCTATATTATAGCAAGTCTAGGATCTAAGTAAATCTCTGGAACCAATTGAGAAAATGGTGGTTAGACCCACGAACACCTAGAGGGGGTGAATAGATATTTCTTCGGAAAAATGCAAAATAAAAATTTACAACTTTAATACACATAAATAAATTACTCATCTAGATACTTAAATTAAATTATCACCATTCTCATACATATAATATAAAGTCAAATACAAAAATAAAGAAAACACAATATTTTCGTGATAAAAGGAAACACTAAAAAGCATGTTTGCAGAAAAAAACCCACTGAGCTCTAAGGCCCCAATTGAAGATCCACTATATGATAGAAGTCAACGTACAGACCGATGAACAAACATGCTAAACTTTCTAATTGACTAACTCGAGATATGTAACTATTTAAGGTCCTCCTTAGATCAGTAAATTTGTAACTACCTAGATATTTTTTGGTTCCTCTGAGTAGATCTCTAGTTAATCAAACTCCTCTAATCAAAACATGACTCAAATTTATACACGACCAACTATCTCATGGTTAACCTACTATTCACATTTGAAAGACCATGGCTCGAGTAGCTATCTTATGGTCAATTTGAGGCTTGTCTCTAGAAATTTCACTACATACGGGTTGCCTAAGCAGCCAGCTCGCAACATGCTTTTAGACCAATTCAGCTTAAGCCACTAATTAACTTATATCTAGCTTTGGGAGATAAAGCTGAAGCCGCTATCTAACACCAGGAGACAATATAGTTTAAACAGTTATCCATTTCTTATCAAACACGCAAACACAAAAGATATAACAAAATAATATAATAGACTCAATATCACAAAATGTGCCAACATTAATGACCAACCTAACATAACATATATAGGTAGTAGTATCAATAAATATAAATGTAGGACAACGAGAAACCACAAATTTCGTTAGTAACGTTGCGTTTCCCGTCAATATAAATAGTAAAAGAAGGGCACATTTTCAGCAGGATTTACTTTGAGGCCATCAACGGAGAGAAGGCCGCTGAGAATGCATTCCTTGAGACCAGTCCCAAGAACAATCACGTCATACTCCTCGTCCATGACTAGTTTTCAGGTACCCACACAGGCAGATGTAGATTTTCAGATACTTGGAAGGAGAGGACGCAAGGCTGAGAGATGTAAGGCAGCTTAGAGGTAAATGATGATGGGTCGATTTTTGAGTTGCGAAATGCAAGGAAAGAGTCTCCATGCGAAACAGGCGTACGGCGCTACGGAAATGCCGTTCGATGAAAGAACTGGTTTCACGGAAACTTAGCCTGTATAGCAGTCTTCCTTTGAATTCATTTTTGAGACCTCCTCGACTTTGTCTTTCAGGAAGCCACAGATGCCCTGAAATCAGCTTATTTATTTATTTATTTGGTTTAGCGGTAAGAAATCTTCTTTATTTATCGTTTCTTGGGTGGCAAATTAGGCCTTGTTTATTCAGTTTTATAATCGGATAAATATCATCAGATAACTTTATCTGTTAACTTTATAGCTTTGTTTTGAATATTTTTTTAATTTATTTTCATTTTTTCCTATTTTATCTTTTCAACTTAAGCTTATTTGAATAGTTATTACATAAAATTTGGGGTAACCTCTAACTCATAACAACAAAGGGCAATATCAAAGAACCTTCTTAAATACCATACACTTGATCAAATTAATGTTTACTGATGCAAGCACGGCTATGTATACCGAAAAAAGCTCAACCATAATAAGAGATTGAGGCTATCGAGCCCAAATAAGAAGACATGTCGCCACTTGTCTAGAGGCAAATGTTATTGATTATTATTTTGACCAACTAATTATTTTTTATTTTAATATATATCAATATTAATCATGTTAAAAAAAAGCACATAACATATCTAAAAAGGAGATTGACAAATAAAAAATTAATTGGGCAATATAACAATGTCAACGTGAATCACAGAGAGGGTACGATTACATCATAACACAATATATGTATATAATCAAGAATTATCACATGCCCAATAGTTCATTTTACCCATTTATTTATATGTACACCAAAAGTCATTTTTAGAAGGGGTTTAAAAAATTTACATAGAATAAAGAAATTTATTGATAGAGAAAAATTACTTCATTGAAATATTATTGAGAGACTTAACTATTTTTAAATTATCATAAAAAAAAAATATTCATTTTTACAAATGCTATGATATCAATTGAGCTTAATATTCCTTTTGGCAAATTGTTAATAACCTATGGAGTTGCTCTTTTCACTTTTGAACCAAAATCACATCATTTTCTCGGGCTATCATAAATATTCTTCTCATATGTTATCTTTTTTTCCACCAGGCTCACCTGTCAAGCTTGGTGTTTAATAGTTGATAATTTTTATACTCTTTTATCCTACTTAAGCATAATCTAAATTTGGTAGTGGACATGCTTTTCCTAAAATAAAGTTTAGACCCATTCATTTTATTATTTATGGAATATAATAATTC
>JAODPA010137168.1:0-16217 GCA_025585075.1 Nepenthes mirabilis
TACTTTTTACTCATTCTAATTTTACAAGTGTGGCGGCAAATGATGAACAATGAGAGCTCCTTTCTACACTCTACTCCGTTCCACCCTCCGTTCCACGTTTCACCATACCTACTTCTAAAGTGCTTGGTATATTTTATAATGACACCAATTTTAAATCACATTTGCTCACCTGTCCTGATCTTATAGATTATTTGTCATACCAACTTTGTCATTTTCTACGTTTTTACCAGTTCTTGCACTTCTACAGACAGCGTATACTTTACAAGTTAACCCACTCTACACAAAATGGCGCATACTTTATAAGTCAATTACCAATTCTGCAAAGCCTACCAATTCTGAAAAGTCAATTGCTCTGTAAAGTTAACTGCTAGTTTCCCAAACAAGTTGCCATTGGTCATTACCTAGTGCCCTTGGCCATCACTAGTGTCTTTGATTATCAGCTAGTGTATTCGGCCGTTACTAGTATCTTTAGCCATCAATCAGCACTCTCGGTTGGCCTTTTTGTCCGACCTCATCCCGGCTCAATCACACAGGCCTGCTTGCTCTTGGTTGATCTTCTCTCAACTGACCGACTTCCTGTTGACCAGCTGGCCATCCTCGGACCAACCTCCTGTTACCCATCGAGTTAGCCCAATAGTAGCATTCTTGCTGCTCTTCTGGTCGCGCGAATACTCTGAATTTTGCACAAACTCTTGTGCGATTTTTTGATAATTTGTTCGTTTGTTAATCTATCCATAAGAGAGTAATTAAACCAAATACAAATTTAAGCACAAGTTGGACTAAGTTTATGAAAAAAATAATAACTGTTAAGTCAGATAAAATTAAATTAGAATTAGTTACTCATAAAACTTATATAAAACTATTACTTGTACAAATATATAATTTTATGAGACATTAAAAAAGTACCATCTATCTATAATATTAAAATTTGTGTTTATAATTGAAGGGTATAGTAGGTGATGGCCCAAGAGGAAGAGTCCATCTATGAATTTGGCCCATAAAAGAATGGAGGCCAAGTTGGCCCAAAATCGGTGGACGTACCCTTCGGCCCTATCCAAGTGATTTATTCCTAAAAGAAAAACGAAATCGACACTAATTACTTAAGTGATTTCATTCTCTTATCTAAATTCAACAATTTTAGGCATTGATTGGAATCACAAGTTAAACGATGTTTTATCTATTCGACGGTTTTTTAAGTCAACCACTTCATAAATTCTATAAAAAGTCATAATTCCAAACAAGAAATAGAGACGATACTCGACAAAATAAAAACTAACTAAAAACAAATTCACGACGCTAAAAGCATATTCTATCTCTTACAAAGACGCTTTCTGAAAAGCGCACACCACAAACAATAATTACATTTACAGGTATCTACACTTGCATCTTCCCATTTATTTTCTCAAGTAAAGGTGTTGATTTGAGCGTTGGATAATATATCGGGAAGTAAGTTTCACCAATTATTTGATCACATTTTATTACGTTCCACATGATTCTGATTAATAGTGTACGAAAATTAGACTCGCTTCAAATCTAACAGATAATTATTAACTTTCTAATTTGTACAACAATTTAAATTTAATAATACATCAATAATTAAAAAAATACAGGCCGAGTTGGTCATTTTCATCCTTGACTATGACTGGTCTAAAATTTTGGTTTGGCCTAATATTTTAGAATGCCCATCCAATACAATTTTGCACGAACCGACTAGATTAGCCTAGTAATTTTTGATTGACCTAAATTCGTGTTTATTTGCTCGGTCGATCTTCAAATGTGAGCTTCAAGAATGGGGGCATGTATCACCCGATGCTCCTATTTCTTTCTTCTCCGAGCCCTCGGAAGGCAAACCCTTTTCCTCAATTGTAAGCTTCCTCTCTCAGCCCGCTGTTCATCAACATCCATGGCTATTCATACAGGTTTAAGCCTTTTCTGAGTCATCGTTTAATGACTAATATTACTGTGTATCTGAATTTATTGACGGGAAGAAATATGGATGATCGGGTGTATGGTAGCGAGGAAATCCGAGCATTGAAGTTTTGTCACTAGTTTTAATTATCACTTAAAAAATGCTTGTTACTTCATGCGAATGTTTCATTGTCTAGAGTTCTGCTTAAATGATATGGATCGTGTTATTTCGGGAAATTTGTTTCAATATTTTTCTTCCTACCCCCTGTGTAATGCTGTAGTTTTTTCTTGTCAGCTTATTATCCTGGGAAAGGAATTTCAGATTGCCGTGAAGTAGATAGACAATGTGAAATTGGCTTAGGCCTGATTAGAAAGCACTGGAATATGGAATAGTTATCCAATTCAACGCATAGACTTTTTTTGATTTACCGGAACACAATTTGCTGTCCGAAAATATGTCCCAAGGAAAATGATGATTTTCTCCAAATTCTACTTTGTTTGGCTGAGGAAATTTTTTCCTTTGAAGATGCTTTCATGGTTTAGTAGCATGAAAATTGGTGGTGGTAAAGGGTGGTGACAGTAGTAATACTGGTAGTGGTGGTGGTGCCAGTGTGTAACGTGGGAAGTAATAGTGGCTGTGGTAGTAAAATATCTTCTTATATCTGGTGGAACTTATTTTTCATTGGAAATTACTTTCCATCTCTGCCGTGCCAAATGAAAGGAAAAAATTTCAAGGGTTATTGGGAGGGAAGAAGTATTTTTTTTTAGAAGAAAAAAAGGAATATGATGTAAGGTGGCACTACATTATTGTGCACGGGAGAAAAAAAATCCAATTGATGTTATTATCTTCATTGCAGAGAGTAGAAATTCTGTCAAGAAAAGGTTTGATGGATTGCTGCTGGATGCGGGTGGTACCCTTTTGCAGCTAGAAAAACCGGTTGAAGAGACCTATGCAGACATTGGCAGAAAATATGGTTAGTTGCAGCTGTTGGGTTTATTGATTTTTCCTAAAATTCAAACATCTCGAAAATTACCTATTATCATGGCCTACAACAGTATAAGAGCAGTCTTCACTCAATTAAATTGTTCCAATGGTTGCTTAGCAAAAGCAGTTGTACTGATATGATTTGTTGCATTTATTTAACCATAAATGAGAAAGTTTATTAGTTCTCATCTATCTCATATGTATTTAGATTCCTTGTGGCTGAGTATCGATTTTACAAGAAAGATATGCAGCTAGTAAAACCAGGTCTTTTTGTGTGATGGTTGTGTTTGGGGAAAGTAGTATGTTTTTTTTTTTTTTTTTTAAAAAAGTTTTGAGTTTAGATACCACTTCTATTTGGGTCTTACAAATTTGCTGTGCAAGTGCAAGTACTTGCTGATACCCTCCTCTTTCTACCTATTGGTCTACTGTGAGATTAATGGTCTACTGGTTGATATTGCTCTTGTGTGAATGTTGCAGTGACACACCTTAGCTAGGCACACACTGTATTTCATTCCTTGTAGAATTATTATTCATTCACTTTATATTTTTGGGCAGTAGAAGAGGCAGGGGGAGACGGAATATGAAAATATATGTCATTGCTGGATATTATTATTGTATTTGTGACAAGCTATATCTAGAATTAGACATCCATGCTCCAGTTAATTGTTTAGGTTCATGAAATGGTTTTGAAAATTATTGTTCAAGTAACTCATTGTTGCTCTTGGCTTTAACGTTGATGGTGGTTCATGCTTTTTGGAGGGCTGTGATATGGTTGTCTCTACTTTTTCCTTCAGTTGATATGATTTCTTGTTGAGTTTAAACATGTCAATGGTAACCAGATGATTATTAATTATTTTTAGTCAGTAGTAATAGGATATTGAACCGCTAATAAGAAGAGAAAATCTAAAATCTCACATTTAACTTTTTTTTATTCAACTATGATGAATAACAATTTTGTGAGCTTGAGCTTGCATAATAAAATCTCATTTCGTGCCTTTGCAACCCATAAAAGTTTGCCCACTCTTTGTACATAAACCCATGTAGGCATTTCGTGTAATTTCAGTAGTTCTTTCGCCTCTAGTATGAATTCTCCTACTCAAATCTTAAAATAGAACAAGTGAATCATTATTCTGATGATATAACATAAAAAAGATGATGGGAGTCCCAAAGCAAAGGCTCCAAGATCATGGAGGCTGATGGTTAAATGTATGCAATTTTACCTCTCCATTACAAAATGATTAATTTTGTGGATAAAAACGAAAAGAGGATGTAATATAAAAAGGGTTCCTCACCGTGAAAAGAAAGAGGAAAAAAAAGTGAGAATTGAACCAATGTACATGAATCTTGTACACATTGCATATGACTCTGATCAAATTGTTTTTTATCTTCCATTGAAGAAAGAAAAGAGAAAAAAGGTCGATTTGTTTTGGACTAGTAAATGATTAGCTAATTGTTAAGGGTAATGAAAACATGCTTAAACATTAATTGTTCAAGTTTCATTGAATTTTTTTTCTCATTGTTGGTGTTGATTTTCATATTGATGGTTGGGTCATGCCTTTTCTATAGCCATGATATGATTGTCTTTACTTTTGTTCTCGATTGATTGATAATGTTTATTTTTTGCTGGAATGTTTTTTTTTTAGTTTTATTGGATGAATGGCTATATTAACTGTATATTACTGAATCTTAGTTGCATGAACCAAATGTAATCCATTCCTCATAGGGTTGAGTGCAACTGCTACTGATATAAAGCAAGGGTTTAAGAGAGCCTTTTCAGCTCCCTGGCCTGAGAAACTTCGGTACCAGGTATTCTATTAGTATCTCTTAGTCAAATTTTCTGCAGCTGCAACAAATATCTCTTTTGGTAATGTTATGATTGCTGATCTTTTTCCCAAACCAACTTTACTAGAATATTTATGGCCCCATCTACATATTTTATATGCAGTGTCTTATTCAGCGGCCAAATTTTTATTGTACCTCATATTGCCCTCCCCGTTATTGTACTGTGCTCATTAAAATAATCATGATTTAAATTGATGCTTAAAATGGTCATAAAATCCATGTGATCTGAAGAATATGGTGCTGTTTGTATTATCCAAGGTATACTAATTTGTTACCTTACATTTCTGCCAACCCTATTTTATATTCCGCAACTATTTTTGCCTGACATAGCCAATTACATGGAAGAACGGAGTATGGTTATTTTATATTGATGCATAAAAGGTAAAGGATGCAAGCGAAAGTAGAGAGGAGTAGGATAACCATGTGAGAGAAGGAAAAAGAATGAAAAAAAAGTGCACATTTATTGTCATTTGTTTTTTGGTTGTTATACTAATTGATAGGGACTAATTACTAATTGCATTTCACGATGGGAGAGATTTAAAATGGTGCTTCCTGCTTATAACAATGGATGTTTCTTTTGTCCCAATATCATCCTAAGAGGGAGTGAATTAGTTTTTTTTTTTTTTTTAACAATTTTAGTTTATTTAAATATTAGGTATGTAAATTTAAATAAAATGCAATAAATAAATAAAGAGTAGAGAAAGAGAGATTTGACACCATATTTTATATTGGTTTGATTTTGTAGTATTTTTATAGGGTTTCTATTTATCACTATAGGATCCTATTCAAGATTGCACTTACATTCAGCACCCAGGCTACGCTTAAGATTTTAAATCTATTAAACTGATCTTCTTTTATTGGGTGAAGATCAAACTTTACAATATCAATCAATGCTCCAACCTTGAAGATTTTTCTCAAGATTGATACCTTCACTATTGAAGAAAAATTTTATGCTTAAGAGAAGGTCAATATTTCTCAAAATTTGTTCTGATTTTTGAAGTTGAAGAAAAATGTCTTTAAGTGTGAAGAAGAGAGTTTATATAGAAGGTGAGAATAAGGATCCTGTGGGTACAAAGGACCAACTCAGTATTAGAACATCACATTGGAAATGCTGAAAGTAGATATTATCGAGCTTCAAAAAATCTACAAAAAATTGTGAAGTATCATATATGTCTACTTTCATGCCCGAAAAATGAGATTCAAATAAGTTACTACTTAAGAGATAAAATTTAAATACTAGACTTGTGTTAGTCTAATATTTATTGTTGTGTCAAAACCTCATGTTATTTTCAAAACTTTATATGAAATAGTTGACAAGTCTTAAAAAAATCATATCTTTTTGAAAAATCTGTCAAATCTACTTTTATTTAAAATTTGAATTGAACTAAAATCAATTTTATACATTGAGATATGTGCAAAATACTACAGCACTGTCAATTTAAATTTTTAATTTATATTTCTAACATTTATCTCCACAAATTATCCAACTTTGAAGAATTATTATTTCTAACATCTATCTCTAGTATTCACTAATCCTTTCGGTCTATTGGTTGGGGGGATGATGAGGAGGTGGGTTTTTTCACTAAGCCAATGAATCTTTGATTTTGGCGCTGGGTGGAAAGCTGGCGTTGCAGGTGCAGTGATGCAGGGATCGAGTTATATAAGCAGTAATACTAAGGGGCAGGGAGACTTTTGGCTGAATTAGAAGGATGCTAGATTTGTGGGGAAACCGCCCGGTTCAAAGGGGACTGTTGTGTTCTCAAGTGTGGTGGTGTTTTTAAGGGGTCTAAAAGGAAACTCTGTCTTCTAGGTGTTAGATTATTAGAGTGGCTTGTTGGTATATTAGAGGTTGAATGGGGACTTCAAAGTAAATGAGGTTAAGCGGCTTATCAATTTGCATAATTTTCTGATGTGTACATGTGTCGAAACAATGGTTAGAGTTTCTAACTCATGTGGTGTGGCATATGAATTGTAACCTCAAGTGGCCGTAGGCATATCTTGGTTGGGTGGGACCTTGATCAAGTTGTTTTGCGCCGTCATAGAACCGAAGACAAAGCTATTCACTGTGAGTCCAAGGCCTGTAGTGATAGGTTGGTTTCTTGTTTTTCTTTTGTTTATGGAGCCAATGATGTCACGGAGAGATGTCGATGTTGGAGTGACTTGAAGGAGACTTCAATCCATGCTTGTGGTTGGCTGTGAGCTGTTTTGGGAGACTTTAATGCACTGAGACATTAGAATGAGATGGTTGGTGGGATTTTTGATGAATGTGCTAGTAGACTATTTAACCAGTGTATCTTTTCTTATGAGATATTTGATCTCTATTTTAGTGGGTGCTTTCTTATGTGGAGTAATCGTTGGGACATTGAGGAATATTCTTCTCGAAAACTTGATTGTATTCTAGTTAATGGCATGTGGATGGCATGATTCGCATCTTTGGGTGCTATTTCTCCTCTCGGGGTTCTCCAATCATCCGCAAAGTGTCTTGGTTGATTCCTCTTTCTAGCTGCCGAGGAGGGGTCCTCTCAGATTCAACAACTTTTTGGCTGGCCAACTGAGGTTCGCAGAAGTTGTTAAGGATGGGTGAGATACGCAGATCATTGGAGTTTTTGATATTCCAATTGGTAGGCAAACTAAAGTAGTTTATAACGGGTCTTAGGGACCTTAATGATGAAATTGACAATGTGTCCAAGGCAGTGCTTATTACTAGAGAAGCTCTAGATAAGTGCCAGTTCCTATTGCTTTGCTCACTGGCTTCCCAGAGGTTTATTGAGGAAGAGAGGACTCCTAGACGTAGTTATTGGGGTGCGAGTAGGATTGAGCTATCTCTACTCAAACAGAAAGCTAAATTGAGATGGTTTAACGATAGGGATCAATGTTCTCTGTTAGAGTTATTTTTTTAAATTGGCATATTCCGTGACCATATGTACTCTACTCCGTCTTTCAAGGATATCGTGCCTGCCATGTGCTCTCCAATCGCTCGAGTCCATCCGAAAGCCCCGCGCTCTCCGTGCGCTCGCTACCCGCTCAACCCCAAAATCCAGAATGATCCCTACTCGCTGTGCGCTGCCCCAAGCTTGAGCGCACGAGGGTTTCTCTGGAAACCCTCCGTGCGCTCGCCTAGTGCTCTAGCGCAGGCAACGGGCAAGTTTTTAAATGCGAATTTTGAGCCCTCTATAAATACTTGGCTTATATTTTTGGAACCCTAGGACTCTTGGCAGATCAATTTCGTGCCCAACTTGAGAAGAATTGTGTTAAAACTCCATTGATCTTGCTTCTTTTGAGAAAACTAAAAGCTACAACCTTGAGCTGCATGTTCTAATTAGTTTTCTCTACATTTTCTCTTTACCTTTCAAACACTTCCATCCTTCTACCTTCGTTGGAGACGTCGGTACGTTGAAGAAGGAGACTCGATCGTATTCGGCAATTCAAGTGGCTCAAGAGGGAAGATTGACGTGAAGACCGGAAGGTATTCGATTCCGTTGCCGCGGGCAAATCCAAGGAGTTCCTTGGTAGGGATCACGAGACGGGAGTAAGTCGGCTAGGTTAGCGCGTCGTTACCATCCGGTCTGTAAGTTGATTTTCATAGTGCATTGCTTCCCTGGCTGTTGAAGCCCGGAGGGTTTTTCTCGATTATCGTAGGTATTGAGTTTTCCCTTCGTCACCAAAAAATCATGTCTTTTTATTATTGTTTATGCCTGTTTATATTTTACATGCTTGTTTTTATCAATAGTAACTAGAAATAAATATTCTTTACGTGTATTGAATATTTAATTTTTATTACTTTCGCTATTTTTATCGGGGTTGAAACTTGATTGTACACTTTAGGACAAAAAGTCCTTTTTCAATTGGTATCAGAGACGGGGCCTGGTTCGGTGTGTCAGCGCTGACGCTGGGCTTCCAAGAGGGGTGGATTGTGATGTCTCACATCGGATGGGGAGGGGAACGAAACGTGCCTTAGGGCGTGAATACCTTTTCTTTGTGGACGCGTCCTGGGAGCCTGTGGGGGTTCACCAGGAGAAAACCTTGAGACTTGTGTATGGCTGGAGACGCCGTGAAATTCTCCCAGGCCAAAGAGGACAATATCTCGCCACGCTGTGCCGCTGCTGCGCCACTCTGGGGGACGCGTTTTGGGGGTCGTGGGCCTGCCAGGAACAAAACATTGCGGGCTTGGCCCAAAGCAGACAATATCCATAACCGGGTGCCCGGGGACATTAGTGGTCAGCCGATTGATTTGCCGTCCCACCTCATCACTCACATTATTTCCCACTTCACCGCCTGTAAAGAGGACAACCTTCTACACGGGTGCCTCATTCAGCGGTTACTTGCTGGGCTCGGTCACCCCTTCTCTGATTTTCCTCGTCTCCAGCTCGCCCGTCCCATCACTTCCACTACTTTTGCTCAGTGTCAGTCCCATGCACGTCGCTTTGCTGTGGACCTCCCGGAGCCATTCGATGAACTTCTCCCTGCGGTGCCTCCTCCTCAGCCTGACGATAGCCCTTCTGGCTCTGCCTCATCCTTCTTTGACCCATCGGGTCTTGGACCGTCTGCTCTGCATCGGCACTCCACATCTTCCTCAGCCGCTCTGATGGGTCAGCTGTCTCATCTTGTTGACCGTTTTGAGCGTCTGTATTCCTCTCAGGAGCGGATTCTTGCTTCCCAATCTCAGCTACAGTTACACTTACTTGCTGGTTTTGAGCGGTTGGATGGTTGTTTGGCTACCCAGGAGGCTGAGCTTCGGCGCTGGCAGCGTCATTATGGTACTCCAGCCTCCAGCGATTCTTCCGCTTCTGAGTGATCCCCTCTCTTTGGATCTTCGTGACAAAAAGGGGGAGATCTTGGTTCATTTTGATAGGGGGAGATTAGGGGAGACGTTATTATTTATGTTAGGGGAAGACTTGTTATTTTTGTTACATGTTATTTCGTTATTATTTAACTTCAGTACTGTTTGTATCTCATTATTTTTACTACTATTGCATGTTGTTTTCCTTATTCTACCATATTATATTCTGCATTGTTGGTACTAACCCTGCTTGACCAGGCAACTGATACAATGTCGACGAAACTGTCACCACGTTGACACAACAGTACTAATGTAGATTTTTACTTTTTTTTGTATCTCTTATTTCTCACTAGGCGTAGATTTTTATGTACACGGGTGCTATCTCGGTAGTGTCTGAACCCGTGCTTCACTTATATTTATTTACTTTCTGGGTTTTGTCACGGAATTGCCAAAGGGGGAGATTGTTAGAGTCATTTTTCTAAATTGGCATATTCCGTGACCATATGTACTCGGTTCTGTCTTCTAGTGATACCGCGCCTACCGTGTGCTCTCCAGTCGCTCGAGCCCGTTCGAAGCCCCGCGCCCTCCGTGCGCTCGCTACTCGCTCGACCCCAAAATCCAGAATGGTCCCCATTCGCTGTGCGCCGCCCCGAGCTTGAGCGCACGAGGGTTTCTCTGGAAACCCTCCGTGCGCCCGCCATGTGCTCAAGCATCAAGGCAACGGGCAAGTTTTTAAGTGCGAATTTTAAGCCCTCAATAAATACTTGGCTTATATTTTTGGAACCCTAGAACTCTTGGCAGATCAATTTCGTGCCTAACTTGAGAAGAATTGTGTTAAAACTCCATTGATCTTGCTTCTTTTGAGAAAACTAAAAGCTATAACCTTGAGCTGCATGTTCTAATTAGTTTTCTTTACATTTTCTCTTTACCTTTCAAACACTTCCATCCTTCTACCTTCGTTGGAGACGTCGGTACGTTGAAAAAGGAGACTCGATTGTGTCCGGCAATTCAAGTAGCTCAAGAGGGAAAATTGACGTGAAGATCGGAAGGTGTCCGGTTCCGTTGCCGCAGGCAAATCCAAGGAGTTCCTTAGTAGGGATCACGAGACGGGAATAAGTCGGCTAGGTTAGCGCGTCGTTACCATCTGGTCTGTAAGTTGATTTTCATAGTGCATTGCTTCCCTGGCCGTTGAAGTCCGGAGGGTTTTTCTCGATTACCATGGGTATCGAGTTTTTCCTTCGTCACCAAAAAATCGTGTCTTTTTATTGTTGTTTATGCCTGTTTATATTTTTACATGCTTGTTCTTATCAATAGCATCTAGAAATAAATATTCTTTATGTGTATTAAATATTTAATTTTTATTACTTCCNTGATTTTCACATAGAATTTTATAAGTTTCAAATACGAATATGTTTGATCCATTATAATTATAATCAATTATAAATATATTTGTTATTTTCAAAATAATTAAAGCATTCTAAAGCTAACTATTCCCACCTTCCCCCACTTATCTTCTACTCAACTATTCAAACTGGGAATTATTGCCCCTACCTTCTCTGCTATCCAAATCACCTCATCCAAACATGCTATAAAAGATATTCGTATAGCGAGCATGATATCTAATATTATTTTGCATTATCAACAGGGAGATGGGAGGCCATTCTGGAAATTTGTTGTTGCTGAAGCCACTGGATGTGCAAATAATGATTACTTTGAGGAAGTTTATGAGGTGATCTCTGAATATATTTTCTAGCAGTTCTCAGAAGACTTTACTGTTATTAGATCCCACTGAGGGTGGATCCAAGATTTTTTCCCCAGTAGGTTTAAAACCTTTATAGTTTTCTATTTTTTAACAACGTTAATTTACAAGAATCATGTTTTTTTTTTTGTTTAAAAATGGTAAGAATCAACTAATCTTAGAGAAATAAATAGGTTAAAATGGTCGGTAAAAAAAATTTAATGGTCCAATAAAAAATTACAATAGGGTCAATAAATAAATTCAAATCAATTATTTATATATCTATTTTCTTTTTAGCTATAAAATATTCAGTGGGGTCAATTGATTCCTCTCACAACTATGTAGATCTGCCTCTCACCCCCCATCCCTCACTTCTCACCCCAGTTCTCCCTAGAAAAGACATTTTCAGCATATTGCATGGATGTTGCTTGTAGAGACCCATCACTGGTTTGATGATGTATTCTTTAATCTTGACCATTTAGTTCTGCTTCTGCCAGATGGGGCTTATGACACAAACTGCCAATACTTGATACCACAAATGTCACGACCCGGCACATAACCATAAAAGAACTGTATAATTATCCGGATAATAACATTGTAAGATATTACATATCATGCTATTCATAAATTCTCCATTTACATATCCTGTCTGTATATAATGACATAAGATTGAAACATATACATTTTCTACTATACAAAACTTTGAAACTAAATTATACTACGTCCTACAAATATAATGAAAACAAGGACAACTAACGCCCATCATACTCCATGATCTTCTCTGTGTTTTGCTAGTATTTCTTCCTTGTTGCAAATGTTCCTATGGCTTCAATCTTTTCTAATATTATTGATAGTAATTTACATCATGTAAGTCTTTGGAGTACGTGCTGTGGGCTGTATGGCCTTGTGTTGATATTGTTACATGACGTAAATTCATCTTATGCCTTCATTTGTTTCATCCTATGGCCTCATAATGTGGTTATTTCGTTAACCATCAAACAAATGATTATTTTAGATTTGATGTATTTTTTGGTCTTGACAATTTGTTCTGTTTCTGCCAGTACTTTGCAAATGGTTATTCTTGGCGTCTTCCAGATGGGGCTTATGAAACAATACTTTGCCTCAGAGATGCTGGAGGTTGTATGCATAAACCATTGCATTCTTAATATGTTACTACTGGGGTGAAATTGATGCCCGAATACAGCCCAGATTATTATTTTAAAAACAAATAATTTAACATCATGACTTATATTACAGTTAAGATGGCCATTGTATCCAATTTTGACACCCGTTTAAGGAAGCTGTTGAAGGACCTTAATGTCTTAGATTTGTACGTGCCATTTTCCTCTTCACGTGTCTTTGAATGTTAATTACTTTATAAATTTTTCATGAACTCAGAATAGTCATACTTTTCATCACCAAAGGATATAATTCATGTGTTTGAAGTCCAATCAATGTGGTTTCTGCAAAGCAACCTTATGTTATATGTCAAACAATGCTAATCAATATATGATGCACGTGAAAACTTAAATTTCCTCATCATGAATAGAGTTTCTTTGAAGTTAACCATTTTTCTTTTTCTTGTCCCCTTCCGTTGACATGAGTACTGCTTTTATCTGGACATTTATAACTGCAAGTTTGATGCATTCATTTAACAGTTTTCTCGTGAATTATTAAGCTCTATTAGTTCTTCAATAGGTTTGATGCCGTTGTCATATCTTCTGAGGTTGGATTTGAAAAACCAGATGCAAAGATATTCAAGGCTGCTTTAGGTATTGTATACTGAATTTATTTTGATGAGACCTGATTGAACAGCATGTGTATTTTGCTGTGCATTCTTGGTTCAACTTTCAATAGATGATCACCTAGGCTGCCTATCATCGTAGTTTATTTTCTGAAGATTGATGAGCATGTTATGCCGGTGCATACTTATAGTAAACTGCATCAAGCTTTAATGATCTTGCATGATTTACTAACATTATTCTTTCCACTTTCAATTAAATTGTGCACTTCACTGTCTAAGCACCTCATGCATGAATACAGTTACTAAGTAATTTCTTTTTTGAACCTGTAATCGCTGGTTAAGTACAGTAAAGTGATGCTAAAACATGCTCTATCCAATTTTCTGAAAAAAATATGGAAGATGCTTTATCAAATGAAGAACTTCATATGTGGGACCTCCCAGTTTCTGTGGGAAAACAAAGGGAGAAAAAAACCTTCAAAGCCTTGAAGTGTGAGGTGGTCAAAAGCAAAGAATCTTAAAACTGTGCTCTAATTTTTAACAGCTGAAGAATATTGTAGAAGCAGAATGTGGAATTCCATGCTGAGCAAGAATTTTCCACGCATTGTGTACATTTATGCACACAACTGATATAAGCATGCAAGCGTTTCCACATTTTGAAACACTTAAAACTAACTTTTCTTTATCTTAAAGACCAGATAAGGGTTAATGCTGAAAACACAGTGCATGTTGGAGATGATCAAGAATCTGACAAGGTGGGAGCTGATGCTGTTGGAATTGAATGTTGGTGAGTCATAGCCCCAGTTGAGGGGACATTTTTGTGTTGATATTCATCATCATCAAGCAAGGATGGATCTAATATTTCCTTTTCCTCAATAGGGTTAATGGGCAAAATGATTTTTAAAATTGAAAAGTCAATACTTTCATAATTTCACTATTTCTAACAGAGTAAGTTCAAAACAACTATGATGTTCTGTCTACTAGGTTAGATCACAAACTTCCATAATTTGCAGAGCCATATAAACTATCGCATATGCTGATGTCTAACATGCTTGCAACGATCTAGGCTCAATTATATGCTAGAATGTCAAAAGCATTTTCCAATATGGCTAATTTCTGCATTCAATTTAGATCGCGACAAGGTCATCATCGTGATATAATGCTCCATGTTTTGATGTGATGTTCAGGCTTTGGGGAAAGGATGTAAAGACATTCTCGGACATATGTGACCGGATCCTCATTCCCCGGTCTTCAGTTTCCTGAAACATTAGCTCAAATTATCGATATTGGTAATTGATGTTTATCCATTAACCCAGTTGCACTTCTATCTCAATCAAAACATTTAGGAGACATTTCTTTTGCAGAACTGGTGAATATGACCTCCCTGAAGGGCAAGTAATAGTTCAGCTTTGGATTCAATTGGTAATCTATTTTCTACTTGTCGAATGAAATCCATGCTGATTATATTACTTGGATTTGGGGAGGGAAACTAAACCATCTTTGGTATTGCATGTTTCTTTTGATAATACATAATTGATTTGCATCATATTGATGAATATAATTTAATTACTCTATGCTAATGTGCTTTTGGTCAATAAGTGGACATAATATCGGTTACAGTTGCACATTTTTAACCAATGGCTATAATAGAGCCTAAATCGGAAGGAAATTCAGTGCCACACAAAATGAAACTTTTCAGTTCTTGATGAAATCTCAGAAATGTCTGAAATTTCCTTGTATTAACATAAATTTCTAGTGGAAACTCTGGTCTTTAGTTGACATTTTATAAATGCCTGGTCAGCGTATGATCGTAATTCATATAGTATCTCCATATCTAAGGCACGCATGTCCTGCGCATATGCGTATTCATTTTAGTTGATGTGCGCCTGTCTTGCATATATACGTATTCCTTCAAGTAGTTTCACGCCTAATGGGCACTTGTCCCACACGTGTGTGTTTCTCCCATTAGCTTTGTGCTTGATCTTCCCCAGAGGGCCGCAAGTGCACTAGTTGCTGGAGGCCTGGCACATGACCTGCACACATGCGTCAATTCACTGTTTCAGCTCCAGACGCATTTTTCTAGCCCTGTTTTTAGTCTTCTCTCCGTATATTTTTATTCTCCTAACTCCAGTGGTCAACTATTAAATAAATTGAGCTTTGAGGGATTACTATTGCATGAGAAGATATCTTTCTAACAAGGAAACCTTACCTTTGATTTTGATAATTAATTGTTAAGGTTTTCTCTATCTCAAAAACTTTTTATCATCCTTACAACACTTGTTCTAGCTTGTAATCCTTTACAGTTTCATTGGTTGCATAGACACTAGTTTGCAGTAATATTTGGGGATTTACTAGCACATGAAGCAATATCTATAAGAAGATCAAAAGTAGTTTGGTTCCGTTACTATTAGTAAGCCTGAGGAGTTTCTTGGTAAAGTCATGAGTCAAAAGTAAATCGGCTATTGTTTGGTACAGTGTCTAGAGAATTTTATTTGAAAATTGGTTGATTTTTTAGATTTTTCTTCGTCATCAATATGCGTGTTGATTTTACTTTCTGTACTGTGTATGCTATTATTATTTGTGACAATGAACTTGTTGGTTAAATAGCTAATCTTTACGTCATTTAGAGACGAATATCATTTACATGTATTGGATATTCGTATCTGTTGTGTTTCTGCTCTATCAAAGGGTGTTAATAGTAGTTGATTATGATGTTTGCTATCTTTCATATATGATTTTCGTGAAATGGTATATCTCATGGTATTGGGTTTAATAGTTGACAGCACGTAAATTGCATTTAAAGGATGCTAATGACTATTATGAGCAAGATACTAATGTATCATTAAGTGCAACAAAAAAATAGCTCTTGTAAAAAGAACTTCGATTTCAATACAACAGCAACAAAGTCTGAAGTCATATCATGTATGATCATTTAGTTAAATTTATTTTTATAAATAGTACAATATCCTTTGAAAATAGATACAATTTATTGATACACTAGTGCAATATCTGCCTTGATCTCGAAAGCATGAACAATTAACAGTTAATCTAAAAGGAAACCAGGGTCTTTCCTTTGGAATTCATAGGCAATGAACCCAGCAAGCTTCCTTCTTGTTGAACCACCTCTTGCTTCTGGCATTTTGTTTGACAGGTCACTTGAGCAAGCAAGAGGACGCCAACAAAGGAAACTGTTCATTAAAAGTTGAAACTCCCTTTAAGCCAT
>JAODPA010137190.1:0-16215 GCA_025585075.1 Nepenthes mirabilis
AGTTCTTGATGTTCTCACTCGGCTCGTATTTAGGCTTAGCCATGTAGGATTTGTTATGGGCCTGGCCCAATAAGAGAGTTGGGACCGATTTCATGGCGAATCATGCGGAATTATATACCATCGGCAAATCCAATACACTATGAAATACGATTACTGATCCAATCCGTTTGCCACCTTCCCGGCTACGGTACCACCTGATCAGCCGCCCGGCTTGCTGCACCCCCTCTCCCTCTCTCTCCCCCTGCAGAAAAAGCAGACAAGAGTGAGGGAGCCGAAAGCGTTTCGACCTGTAACTGCCACCGAGCAATTGCGCATAGTACATCGAGGAGCTGAAAAGCTTATGTATTCGTGTTTAATCTATGTGTTGGGCTCCAATTTGCATATTGTTACTGAATTTCCAATTGTTTGTTGAGGGTTAGGGTTTGTTGTTATCTTGCTATTAGTAATCCCAATTTTGACGTTCGATTAGGGTTTGTTTGTTTTTCCTATCCTCTTTTTTTTTGTTTTAATTGATTATGATTCAAACTGGTTTGTAGCAGCTTCGTCCGGTCGGATGTATTGTGTATCCCTATACTGTACTGTAACAGATTTCCAGTGCTCTATCTTGTTCATTTATTGCCTTCGCTCATTTTATCGCTGAATTTGTTCGATTCATGCTTTATGGAATCTTAGTACGGGAAAATAGGGGAAAATATCTAGTAAAAACGAAAAAAAAAAAAAAGAATTGGAAAGAGCAGAAAAAGGAAGGAGTAATAATTGTGCGGGAACTAAAAGACACTGTGAGGAAAACAGAAATTGTTAGAAAAAGCGATCACTTTCTTCTTACTAATACAATAGATGGCAAATAATCCGAACAATGGGCAGAGGCTAGGCATAACGGAGCCGATCTCATTGGGTGGGCCGACGGAGTTTGATGTAATCAAAACCCGGGAACTTGAAAAGGTTATTAATTGATTGTTACATTGGATTTTGTTGCTAATTTCATTGGGTCTATATTGATTGTACTGAATGTGGTTAATGTCCAGTGCTTAGCTGATGCGGGATTATATGAGGGTCAGGAAGAAGCTGTTATTAGGGAGGAAGTGCTTGGGAGACTGGACCAGGTTGACTGGCTCTGTTTTGGATTTTTGAGACCTGGGAAATGCAATTTTATGCTTGAGTTCTAATTTGTTTTGAGTATTGCGTGATTCCGGTTGAGCAGATTGTCAAGGTTTGGGTGAAAAATGTTAGCCGTGTCAAGGGACTAAACGAGCAGCTGGTGCAAGAAGCAAATGCTAAGATCTTCACATTTGGTTCTTACCGGCTTGGGGTATTTTCTATGAGCACTTTTCATGTTTTTTTTCTTCCATTTATTCATAATGGTGGCATATATTGTCTTATATTGTTGTATTTAAAGAACACCTTTCCTTCCCTTAACCAACATCCCTAAGAAAATCACAAAGAAAGGGAAGGAATAGATAACAAATAGGGGAAAGCAAAATGGTACGTGTTTTACTACGTGGGATGCTGCAGACACATGTATATATTTGATTGACATCGAATATTGTTAAATGGTGCTAAGCAATGTGGTGGGGGATGGTGAGGCTAGATCCCTTGTCCACAGCCAATCGGAAAGAGGTGCTCATCAACTGAGTCAGCTTGGGCCTCACCTGAAATAATGTTGTTTCTCTTTGTTCATTACTTCCTTTCTTTTCCTTTTCCTGGGGAGGTGCTAGCATCAATGCTGGATTTTGCAACACATAATTCAAGAAAGTCAGGAGGAATTTCTTGGTTTCTTCTGCTGGAAAATAATTACTTTAATGACACTTGAAAGATTTTTGCTTTTCTAAACTGGTTAAAAGAAAGCAATCATTTCTTCTGGTATTTTTCTATGCATTAACAATGTGGCAGTCACGTTGGATGTTAAGTGCAATGATTCCATTGTAATTCTGTATGTATGGTTTACATGGCCTTCTTTCTCTTCTATACTTTAGCTGTATTAAATGACTATTGGTTGCACCTTGAAGGACCTACTCTTCAACACTAAAGAATATAAACTATGGAAATGAGGAAATAATGGTATGTTAGGTTGGACTTCAGAAGTGATCGCCGAAATGGACCAATGGTATCATTGATTGTGAGTGTAGACTAAAGCCTATGCATTATTCAATATTCATGTTATGTGAAACTGGATGGAAGATACCCTGCATTGGAATCTATTTGTTTTGTTTTCACTTCATCTTAACATCTACTTTACAACTATAAATTGGACCTGACCTTGTAAACTTCCCCACTTCCTTTAAAGATATCAGTTTTGATAGCTAGTCTTTTTTCTTGACTACAACACTGGCTAGCTGTCTCAATCTTCCAATTCTCGTAACCCCTTGACCATAATAAGTAAAAAATACAAACGGTAATTTAACAACCCCTTTTTGATAAAAAGGTAACTTGATGTGTTTCCATCTTGTGGCATATTAAGGATTTTCTGACTTGACATGAGGAAATTTTGTTCTTAAGCCTCTTTCCTTACTACTACACTTATTGTCTGTCTCCGTTTATTTCTGGTATCCCTCTGCGAAAAATATCTATATATATATAAAAACCATAGTAATAAAAGACAACTGCTGGTTCTGCACCTCTCCCCAAAAAAGGTAACTCATTATGTGTCTGCCATTTTCTTGCATATTAGGGATTTTGTGACTCGATATCAGGAATTTTTGACCAAGAACCAGATTATGACATATGACTTAATATATGTCTTGAATAATATAACTGGATTTTCATTGAAATTTCTTGTAAAGAAATGCCTTTCATTTGCACTAGGATTATTTAATTTTGTATTCATAAAGAAAGCTACCACTACACTTTGCTAGTGAATTAGTGCCAAAATGGTCTGCAAATTTCCAAAATTTTAGAGTCCATAAAGATCACCTTGTTTAATGAACACGCAACTCTTGAATGATTTTAGATACTTCCTGTGTCCCCGGAAGAATGATTGTAGATATTGCCGAATGGTCCTAGCAGGGGCTTGCTTGAACCGTTCATTACACGCCAAGTTTTGTGTAAGCTAGTGGGACGATTTAGCACATCAGGTAGTGGAAGATTGATTTTTGTGTGCTCGAGAAATTTAGAAAGCAACAAAACAAGCAAACCAGCTCATAATGGAGGAATACCATTACAGGATTTCATGAAGCATTCAACACTTGAGAGGGAAACAACTCTGTTTCCTGCAAAGTAAGTTTCTAAGGCACAAACATAGGTTGTTCAATGAGCATTACTATGCCACACACCCATTGTGTTGAGAAGTGAGCTTGCGTTGTGGCAGGTGTGAGTTTTCTTGCATCTAGTACCCTGTGAGCATGTATTACAAGCACCTTTTCCTATTCTTCCATTCTTTAGCAGAACCATTTTGATGCAGGGAAGGAGGAGAAAGTAGGGGAGGGGAGGAGAAGAAACTGAGAGGAGGGGGAGAAATAGAAGGAGGATCAGAAGAGAAGTAGAGATTAGGAGAGGGAGAAGGAAAGTATTATACTCAAAAATTCATTCAATTTATTAATACTATCTCAAACAATAGAGTTAAGGTCCTCATATACAGAACCCTATACCTAATATAATTTGTAAATAAAATCAAATTTAATAACTTCTAATTTAGAAATAAAATTAAATTTCTTCTAATTGAAAATAAAACATCAAATGTCCTTTAGCATTCAAACAGCTCATCCCCAGAGCTTCTTTTGTCTTATATGGTCTAAGAATGCGCTGCCTTCATAATCAACTTTGGTTTCATGCGGACACCACGCTCTGTGCTTCCATTTTTCTTCCAATGCTTGTTTCTTTCTCCGGGAAAGCTGCCGAAAGGTGAAGTCCCTAACTTGGATCTCAATGATAAAGAAAGAAGATATGTCAGGCTAGCATCTCGCCACATTTTTCACCATGGCAATGGCTTTTCTTGTCTATCAGTAAAAGTAAAGTATTTTCAACATTGACTCCCCCTGGTTGTCTCCCAATTAGAGAAGATGTAGCAACATACACCAACAATCTTCAACAATACAATAAAAAAAAATCAAGCCATACCCACATTTCTAAAAATCCTAGCCAACAAAACAAAAAGGAAGAGAAAAGAAAAACAAGAACTCAACAGGTAGTACCTGTTATAATTCATGCTCCATTCTATCCTCTTTAATGCTCTTTTCCTTCTGCATTTTGAAGCCTTATCATACCTGTACTTGTCTTGAACTCCATCTCCTAGGCTAAACATCTTTGTAAATGCTTGTGGCCTTGTCTTCATTTCCAACAAAAGATAATACCAGGAACTTACTCAGCCACCATTTCTTACAGCAATATCTCAGATGTTTTGTTTTGCATCCTAAAAGAGTTGACATTCTGCCCATCCAAGACCATCTGAAGTTTATCGGAAATGTCCATGTTGGCATTGGCATTGTTAATTGGGTCTTATTTCTGATTCATGGTGACCATCTTTCCATTGATTCTGGTGGGTTACCTATACGTTTTCCATTCTTTGTAAAAAATGTTTAAGATGTTTAGCGTCTTAAAAAGAGGAGGATGGAGGATAACTGGACAGTTAATATTATGCCTCTGGTTGCCTGTTGGTGGTGTTTATGAATACACAGTTGGAGAATCTTTTTAAGGAAAATAGAAATCTTTACATAGATAAATTTTGGTATTTTAAAGACATTGATTATGCAGAGTGCACATATAGATGCTGGTTGTAAAATCTATTTTGAATTTGTCAATTTCCTTTATCCATAGGCCAGTCAGTCTTCTCATTTTTATTGTAGCAAAGTTCTCATCACTACGTAGTACCCTCTTACGAACAAACACAAGTGCATAAAAAAACCCGCTAGTTTTGTGAGGTTTCCTATTCTAATTTATTTATTTTTTGTGGTGACAGCAGCAGCAGCAGCAGGTTTTGCTGCAAATAGCAATTGATGTGTGAAGACAGAAAATGTTATAGAAATAGCTAGACAGAATGAATATGCGGTGTTATGCAAGGCCCTTATTAATCAAAATTTTAACAATCAAAGTGTGTTTTCCGTGACCTAAATGAAATAGCTTTGCTTCCTTTTCCAGTGGAACCTGTGCACCCATGAAGCCTATCCAATTTTTGATTGCTGATTTAATTTTATAGATGATGTTTCATTCTTGTCCTGTTTTCTTTACAGCTCTGGTTTCATTCCCCCACTAAACAATTTGTTGGAGAATCATTCTTTCATAGCTCGTGTACTTTTTACAAAATAACAATGCACATGTATTTTAAGTAAATATATAATATCTCTGTGTGCTTTAGTTAAACACAATGTATAGTGCTAGTTCCTACTAATTCTGGTAAATGATGCTTTATATTTCACTAATAGGTGCACGGTCCTGGGGCAGATATAGACACTCTCTGTGTAGGGCCTAGACATGCCTCACGCGAGGTAAGTAAATACTTTTTTGAGACATGGGACAGTGTTTTTTTACCTTTTGCTTCGAAGTTGTTAATCAGTGCACTCAGGAAGCTGTTAATGGTTGAAAGTAGGAAGATTTCTTTGGTGAACTCCATAAAATGCTGTCAGAGATGCCTGAAGTAACGGAGTTGCACCCTGTTCCTGATGCACATGTCCCAGTGATGAAATTCAAGTTCAATGGTGTTTCCATAGATCTTCTTTATGCAAAGCTCTCTCTTTGGGTAATCCCTGAGGTAAGTACTGTCTGTCATACATTTATAGTAGTTTCTCTATGGGGAATCTAGTGGTCCTGAAATGTGATTTTATGTATTAAATTTTAAATAATCATGTAAGGGAAAAAGGGTCTGTCATTGTCTTTTGCACATACTTAGAGCATACTGTCAGACAGGAAATTCAGTTGTCTGTGCAGTTGGAGCAATAACACTGTCATAAGTACATTTATTGTGGAAGAATTGATGTTGCTTAAGACGCGGAGGTTGGAATGATGTACAACACCCATTGTGATGAGAGCTTTACCACGAAGACTCCGAAATGGTGTTTGTTGTTTGAGGAATTAATTTCATAAACCATGAAACATTGAGGGTGAAATGCCAAGTAAATGGAGTATCTGACCATTGGTCAACAACAAGTTTTCCAAAATTTCTTTACAGTCTATTGATTGCTAGGGATGGCATATTTTAAGGACAATTCAAGTGCTAGAAGTTTTATCTTGTTGAAATGCAGTCGCCAAATAACATTTTAGGGAATCGTCGTTTTAATTTAAGGTTTCTTTGGTGCACACAGCATTCAAAAAATATTTAGAGTTCATTAATTCCTTGGAAGTGAATTCTAGGGAACTAACACCAAGGAATTCATGATTTATATGTTGGGTATTACACGCATATATTGTTTCTTTCTCTTCCTAAAATGTGATGTATTTGGGAATGCCAAGTTCTAGGCTGAATTGCAAATACAGGGAAATACCATATTGTGCATCTTGTAATTACCAAATCATGAAATTCCTATTTTCAATTCCATCATACCAAACAATATTCTCTCAAATCCATATTTCAACTTATATAACAACAAAGCTTTATGTCTCATTAAGTGGGATTGGTTATATAAATTTGTTTTCTCTATCTCACTTAATTCAGCGCAATATTTTCTGAGAATATAAATATTTTTGAATTGTTTTTTACCACATCACTTCATATTTTCTTATGTTTACCTATGTTTTTCATTCCTCCAAGTATAACTAATTCATATTTTCATCCGAGTGCTTCCTTTGGCATTCAAAGGGTTGAACTATTTTAAATGCCCTTCTTATATCTTATATTCTGGAGGTGTCACTTTTAAACGTTTACAGATATTAATATTTCTTACTTATCTTTTAAGATGACTCCACTCATCAATCTTAAAATTCTTATATTTACAACACTTAATTTTTGCACATTTATTTGATCGTCCAATATTTTAGTTCATAAAATATAGTGGGTCTAATAGTCGTCTTATAATATTTTCCTTTTAGTTTTGTAGGTATATATCAAGTGCAAGGGATGCTAGATGTAGTTTTATATTTTACTAACATACATTAACTTTGTGTCAACTATCATATTATAATGTATATCTTCAATTTCTTTAGTTAAGGATCCTAGGAAATGAAATCGATAATTTTATAAATATGTGGATAATTGATTTTCATTTGTTCATAATTTTGTATTGAATTACTAAAATTATTATATTTTACATATTCGGTTTTATTTCTATTTATCTTAAATCCTTTACATTTTAGATCCTTTGTTTAATGTGCTAATTTTATTTCACGCTTTTACTTTCATCTACTCAAGCAATAGCATTTGTGACTAGCATACTCGAGTTACCACATCATGACCGTCGCTTGTAGGTTCATCGATATTTAAGGTAAACAGGTAAGGACTCGGAGTATACCATTAATACACTCCTCTCTTAATGGGAAATCTTTAGTATTTCTTTTTATAATTCTAACACGAGTCATTACCCCAATGCACACATCTCTGGCTATATCTATATAGCTTTTACCAACTTTTTTCTTCCTCTAGCACCCACTGTAAGACTTGTCTAGGGATCTTATTCTTTGACAAAAATATTTGTATAGGTATCGGTGTTGACCATATTGATATCAGATGTATGTTATAATATGTATCATTATTAGTATAATGGAATAAGAAAATTTTGAAAACCATAAGCTGACAGGATAATTTCAACTAATATTGATTATTGTGATATATTGTTGATATAACAACCTATTGTAATATTGTTGTGGTGTTGAAAAATATCGGCTAATATTTTTATTAGCAATCTTATTATATGCCTTCTTTAGATCAGTGAAAATAATGGATGAAAATATCAATATCGGTGTGATTATCGCCATATGGGTATGAATATATCAAAAGAAATTTATGAGAATTGTAAATTGATAGGAAAATATCAGTTAATATTTAGAATATTAAATGATATATCATAATATATCACTGACATAGCAGTATTGGGATATAGTGCAATATTCACCGATGTTGTCATCGATGGTAAAAACCATATGTAAATCTTTTTTGTTTTTCTTCCTAATTTCTCCATTAGCATTCTCAAAAGATATATAGCTTTAGTTGCTAGGTATAAATCCTAATTGATTTTCCACATTCTTTTCTTACCTATTTCTTTGTTCAATTCTCGTTTCCAGAGCTGTATAGTATGACTCATTATTTTAATGCCCTGATAATGAGTACAACTTTAAATATCTCTTTTATTTTTGTAAGTAAGAACTAAAATACTTTTCCTTCATTCATTTGGCATTCTCTTTTATTTTTCTTTGTTCCATTTATTGTGCATGTTACTCCTTAAAGTTGAGTAATATATAAGTTCTATGCATTAATAATTAGATGTATTTGTCTTAGTTTGTTTTGGATGCTGTTGTCGTGGTTGCTTTAAAAACTAGTGTGTGATAGATTCTTTAGGTTGATTCTGGCAGTGCGTGAATCACTATTGAACTGCTTGTCTCATATCGTCTATGACTATTGTTCGGTCCTGGTGCTTGTCTCCTGTCTCTTATGACTTGTTCTATTTTGGTTCATTCCTGTCTAGTTAAGATTTATTATGATAGATTCTTCGGGACGGTACTAGCAGTGCGTGAATCACTAATGAAATGCTTGTCTCATATCTTCTACAACTATTATTCTACCTTAGTGCTTGTCTCATACAACTGGTGTTCAACTGTCTTGGATTCTGCTGATCCCTGCATAGTTGATAGAATCTCATGAATTGGCATCATCATACAGGAAGTATTTTTGGCTTTAAGACTACCCTTTATAGAAATTGTTGCCCTTAATGATATCATCTTCGTGTGAATCAGAAGGTTTCATGTCTGAAGTAGTTATTTTCACCATCCTTGATCTCTTTATCTTCAATCCCCCTTGTTCTCTCTGTGAAATTTCTACCGAGGCCGTTTTCTCTTTTTCATTGGTAACTTTTTTGCAGCAGTTGTTTTTATTTGGATTGACCAGTATTAAAGGTGATGCTGGTTTGAGGAAGGTTATCCTCCTCTGACAGAATATATTGCCATTTGCTAATATCAATTGTTTGCATTCCTCCCCACCGAGATGCAAATTGAGCAGTGAATATTGCTTCTTTTGCTTCATAACACTGACAAGTACTGGCTGCTTCTGAATGCTATATGCAGTGGTTGAAATGTTCTTATTGCTGGTGTTTGCCATAGCTTATCTGCAATATTTTGTTCTTTACATGAGATTATTGTGCAGGACTTGGATATTTCCCAGGATTCGATACTGCAAAATGCTGATGAGCAGACAGTCCGCAGTCTTAATGGTTGCAGAGTTACAGACCAAATTTTGCGCTTGGTGCCAAACATACAGGTTTTCCAACTTTTGCTTTAGGATACCATGATTTATCCTTTCATAGGGAAAAGGGATAAGAAAGGTAGTTGTTGATGTATGAAGAAAGAAACTCCTTTTTTGAAGAAAGTGGTTGATGCGTTTAGGAAGGAAACCTCTTTCTCTTCTGATATTGTAAGAGTGGAGATCACTGTGCAAAATTTCTTGTCATTCTGTTTGGAGCATAATTGTATAGCAACATAAACCAAAGAAAGGAAAAAGAAATTATTTTTGCCTAATTTTTTTATTTGTTTGAGCAGAATTTTCGCACCACATTGAGATGCATGAGATTTTGGGCAAAACGTCGTGGCGTCTATTCGAATGTATGGTAGAATCTCTTATTGTTGAAGGATCCTGTCTGCAAATATAGCAGTCTAATTTCTTTTTATTCTTCTTTTATACCCTTTCTTTTCCTGTCTATCAATAAATGATCACTGTCTATCCCTTGTCAGGTTGCAGGGTTTCTTGGTGGTATAAATTGGGCATTGCTTGTTGCCCGCATATGCCAGCTGTATCCAAATGCATTGCCCAATATGCTTGTATCTCGGTTCTTCAGAGTTTATACTCAGTGGCGGTGGCCAAATCCTGTTATGCTGTGCGATATTGAGGAGGGATCTCTTGGTCTTCAGGTTTGGGATCCTAGAAGGAACATCAAAGACAGATACCATTTGATGCCTATTATAACTCCTGCATATCCATGCATGAATTCCAGTTATAATGTCTCAGCAAGTACTCTACAGATTATGACAGAAGAGTTTCAGAGGGGAAATGAAATTTGTGAGGTGTGTTCTGAAAATCAATTAATAGAATTCTTTGGGCCATCATTGATGTCTGAATGGTTTATTTTGGTTAATGTAACTGTCAAGGGTTAAGAAGGATGTCTGAACATTGAATCATTAGCTGGTTGATATTTTTGCAGTCTCTATTTCCCTGTTCGATGGCCATCATTCAATGTTTATTGTGTTCCCTTGTGTTTTGGAAATACTTGTCATTTGGCTTCTTACATTTGTCAATTTGTGTATCGGTGCTGGTTTAATTTCTTTTGTTGACAATTGCTAGTTCTTTCAGGCTATGGAAGCTCACAAGGATAACTGGGATGCACTTTTTGAGCCTTATCCTTTCTTTGAAGCGTACAAGAACTACCTGCAAATAGAAATCAGTGCAGAGAATGTTGATGACTTGAGAAAGTGGAAAGGCTGGGTGGAGTCTCGTCTTCGTCAGCTTACTTTAAAGGTAACAAATATGGGATCTATTGGCATCAGCAGTCTCTTATTAGCTGTCCTTGTCGCTATAATTTTGTTTTTGTAAGGATTGTTACCTAACTTATGTTGCTCCTGTGTATCCAGATAGAGAGGCACACTCGCAACATGCTCCAATGCCATCCACATCCGGGTGAATTTTCAGATAAGTCCAAACCTTTTCATTGCTGGTACTTCATGGGTTTGCAACGGAAACAAAGGGGTCCAACTGGGGAAGGCGAACAGTTTGACATAAGATTGACTGTAGAGGAATTTAAGCAATCTGTTGGTGTGTACTCACTAAGGAAGCATGGAATGCAGATCTATGTAAGCCATGTAAGGCGGAGGAATATACCTGCCTTTGTATTTCCTGGAGGTGCTAGACCTTCTCGTCCCAGCAAAGTATCTTCAGGGAACCAGCGATCTTTGGAGTGTAAAGGTTCTGGAGTTTTGCCAGAAGATATGTCATCTGAGGGCAAAGCTACTGGAGTGGATGGTGGTAGAACAAGGAAGCGGGAGAATGACAATGTTGGTTTAAACTCCAGAAATATCAGGTTTTCAGCTTCTCCTGTGTCCACCACTGGAGGAGTTCTTGTTGGGGTTCCAGCTAGCACCTCAAGTTTGTCAATAGAAGTTGATATTGAAGGTGCAAATGGTTTGGGGGAGACAAGGAGAGAAATGGTTGATCCTGAAAATTTTCCCAGTGTGAATAATAGTATAGTTGATGGTTCCCTACAACAATCGTCCTTAGTGAGGCCATATTCCACATCTTCTGCTGCATCAAACTGTAAGGAGGCAGAGAAACTTGCAATTGAGGAAATCATGACAGGCCCATATGGTGCACACCAAGCTTTACCTGAACTTGAGGAGCTCGAAGATGCCTTTGAATTTGGAAATCAAGTTAAAAAATTTGAAGAGAGCATCAGAGGGGCAGCTGAGAAGTCTTTTTCTGACAAAGCATTAGTAATTGCTGCAACAACTGACAATAAAGACACTGGTTGCTCCACTTCATATGCCAACAGGGATTTAGAGGAGCTTGAGGTATCATGTCAATCCAATAATCATTCTCATAATTGGTTGAAAGGATGCAATTATGTAAATGCATTACCCTTTGTTTTCTCTACAAATCCTGACCATGCTGTTGGATAAATGCCACTTTAACTACACCTATTCATGTATAAAAATTACCTATTTTCATTCAGATAACCTTGGCTTTGTTCATTATCTCTTGTAGATTTAGGTGGTCCAGCATGTTGAATTAGTTCTAAATGGAGGGGCTTATTAGCCGGATCATATTGTAGAATTCATGGTATAGTACTGCTAAAGAAATGTGATGCATAATAATCAGCTTCCTGAAATGTTGTGGAAGTAAATTTATAGTTGTATGTGTTTAATATAAAATCTAATTGTTAATCAAATATTTATGGAAAATATATGAAACATAAAAACTATAAAACAGGATGATAAACCTTAATGAATAATAATTTAATCGTGGAAATGCCATATTACTCCTGGCAGAATTAGGACAAACCTATTACCAATTCCACTTATCACCGGCGAAATAGCCATAGAAAAGATCATTAAAAAGTCTTTGCACATCCTGAAATGTATTGGAGCTCATGTTTAAGTCAAATTGCATTTAAAATGCTTTTGTTAGAATTTTTTTTTTTTTAAGTCATTACGATAAATTTTTACCTTATTCCTCATACCATTCTATAAACCAAATATTAGAATACTAATTCCCAACTTATTTTATTTTAACAATCTAATATGAGAATAACAATTTTTAACTTTATTTCTATCTTATTCTATTTATTGGGAATAACTATTCTATTTTCTGGGAATAACTATTTTATTTTCACCATATTTTATTCCAATAACCAAACGTATCGTATGTTATTGGCTCCATGTTCGTGATAGAAGTTGACAACACTGCTGCCAGCAACATTCTCACATAATTGAAGTTGACTTTATAGCATGCTCATTGGTAGGAATTCTTAGTAGATTTTGACTTGGAGCTGGACAGCTTCTCAAAGTAAGCTACTTTTGTTCCAAGATTAAGAGATTGTTTAGGGAAAAATATGTTTCTTTTCTTCAAATACATCGTCAAGTATTGGAGAGTGCCCCAAAGCATTGTTAGTAACAGAGATGGTCAATTCATTGGAGTTTCTAGTTAGAACTCTTTGGACTGTACGATTCAGATGTGAATCTTTCATTGAGTTACCATCCTTAAACTGATGATCAGGCGGAGAGATTCAATGCCCTATTTGAGCATTTGGTGAGGGTATCAAAAGAATATCCTCGATGTTGTTCTGCTTTGCTTCAACACTTGAAAGTGCTCTTCTTTGAACAATCCTCCTTTTGTGACTGTGGCAGGTCAACAACATCTTCCACACATACAAATGGAAGTTTTCTTGTGCTTACAACTTTACTTGGAAAAGGAAGCAGAACCACGAGATTGCTAAAGCCTACTTAGGGAAAGCATCTATCAAATCAAGAGGTGGGTGGATTGGAAGAAGCATTTTCTGCAATTTAATGTGAGGGATCTGATATTGGTGAAGTTTATCCAAGATCAGATGTGGTTCCTTAGAGAAAGTGATAAGTGCCTCCTTTAGAAATATGAAGGCTCTATCTTGATCCTTATTGGGGTGGGGAATGCCTCATACAAGATAGGTCTTCTAAAATTGATGAAAGTCCACCCCATCTTTCATGTTAACTATTTTAAACTGTATTATTCTGGCATGGAAGATATTTCATGCATGCTTTTGTAGCCGACCAATGTTGGATCGAAGCCGCTAGTACTAGTACCAAAAGTTAAACAAATTATAGCTGAACGGAGGTGACACATTAGCTTAGAAGAAGTGCCAGTGAAGTGGAAGGTGAGACTAACAAAACAAAAGCTGGGAACTTATTAAGACGTAATACTAAAGAGGTGAAAGATAGAAGCCACATTGAAGATCTAGTCAATGAGGACATCAACCACTTTGTAAGGGGGATGTTAGAATCTATACTAAGTCATGTATATTTTTACCTAATTTTTTTTACCATTTTTGTATTGTTTTATGAATTTAGGTGAATTTACTTTGAATTTTAGTGAATTTAATTTGAATATTTGTATTCCCTCCTACACAGGGGGAATGAATTCAAGAGACCGTTCTTCACATCCAATTGTTGTGCATTGCTATTGTTTTTTTTTTTTTTTTTTTATGTTTTTCTATGCGTTCACTTGGCAATTTACTTGCAATTTACATACTTGACACTATTGTTTGCTTGTGATTGCATCTCATGATTGACCTTCACATGGAAATGTCTTGGGGGGCTTGACTTGGCTGGCATCTGGCTCCTGACGAGCACGGATACGCTGCACTGTATTGGGCTGT
This sequence comes from Nepenthes mirabilis, assembly GCA_025585075.1. Lineage (NCBI taxonomy): Eukaryota > Viridiplantae > Streptophyta > Magnoliopsida > Caryophyllales > Nepenthaceae > Nepenthes > Nepenthes mirabilis. Next base: position 13,968 of record JAODPA010137190.1, read on the forward strand.
AAAAGTTGGATTTTGACATGATGCAGGTGAAGAACATCTTTAGAAGCATTGCAAAAATTTGCACCAAAATATCTACATTAGGTTGCACCACCTCGAAAACTGATAAAAAGAGATCATAAAAGAATGGGTAGGTGAAAACAGAGCTGTAACCTTAATGAATAAGCACCAATGCTCTCAATTAGTAAGCTAATTTATTCAATATGGAGCCAAATTAGATCCAAAAAGGGGTAACTCAAAAATTAATGCAGATATTCAAGCATAATTAATAGAGCTCTTCGATTTTGTGATAATTCATTTAAATAGTGTGAGAGCGAATTACTTCTCATTTGTAAAAACAGCAAGCATCTGAAGTGCAAAAAAACTCAGAATTGAAGAAGAGAAATTTGTTCTAATTTGTTCCGACCTCCACCACACCTCAAAGAAAACTGGAAGGATGAAGTACAAACAAAAAATCTATGCTGAAGAAGTAAACAACTCTAAGGGTAATAGTGACAAACCCATATATAAAGTCAACTCAAGAAGCTAAAGGGGTGAGGGGAGAGCAACAAAAAGCTAGTTCAAATTTCAAAGGACCGAAGCATTAAAAAGAACGAATGGTGCCACTGGAGATGTGAGTGGCCGAGAGTAATATAACTGATGGTGGATGAGGTCTGTTTTGATGTCGCAAGGGAAGTTGGAACTTTTTTCACTTGTGTGGAAGGTGAAACTCAAAGGGCAAGCTGGGAAGAAAAAAGTCTCGTTTATCTGGGAATAATGAGGGCATTTTTAGTTTTGCAAAATTAATAAATCAAATAACTGATATTTGCAGATGAGCTCTGAGTTGCACGTTATGGTGCTTCCAGCATTCACAAAATTTAATTTAATTTTATTTTTATCATAACTCAATGAGATGGTGAATTTCAAGTAATGCTAAAATTGCTTTCTTTAGACTTTTGTATGATAGATTGAAACTATGGAGATAGCCTGTCAGTGTTACAGGGATAAGGCTGCATTCGGTGACTCTTCCCAAAGCCCAGAAGGTAGAAAGGTGCAAGCATTTGGCCACTGCTTTAAAACACAGTTGCCAAAAGGACCCCATAGTTGGGAGGAAAAGCAGCTCAAAAGATGTTCCCAAACTGAGCCCAGTCATTAGTGTTTTTTCTAGTGAGTTTTGAGTTGTTCATGATGCATAAAATCCTGAGTATTTGACTGGGGGATAGTACACTTGTCCTGTTGGTAAATATTCAGTTGATTTTTACTGTGGGTCAAGAATTAACCTCGGTGGATCGGGTTGATTTAGCCGCTTGTAGTATTATAACATTATTGAAGTGGTTCGGAATTTGAATAAATTTGTTATTTCCCTTGTGCAGCCATCTGAGCTCTCCGTGCCAATTTCCAATCCAGCCAATCGTGTTCCAGTGAAAAAAGGCCCACTTATCAGGTTCAAGTCTCAACTCTCTTCCAAATCACCTCTTATTGTTTGTGACATTACTGGTGATAATTGCTATTGAGGCAAACTTGAATTCTTTATTTCTCCTTGTTAAACTAAATCTCTTCCTCCTATGTTTGGCAGGCTGAACTTCACGTCCCTGGGTAAAGCTTCCAGCAGTAGTACGTGAAGGCATTCCTATAGCAGTTCGAATTTCCTTCAGAGAATTTCGTCCTTTGGAACCATGGCCCCGCCCCCATGAAGGGGAAAAATTGTAAGCACAAAATCGGATGTTTGATTTAACCCAGAAAAAGAAAAACAGTTGTTTGAAATAATATTGTTAATGTATCTGTATATATGTTCAGAATTGCTGTTAACGATGAGCCCTACGTTTTCCAAACCCTGTTCCCATGATGCTGCATGTTCACTGTTTTGGAGAAAATTTTAATCATACCCTTTTCTCCAATTTGACATTTCTGTACTGGAAATTAATGGTAATGCATTGTTGCTAGTATCAATCAACCGGGTTATTTTCTCCTCACCTATGGATCCCGTGACAGCTCTTGTAAACTTTAACTCCGTAACACAAATGCTACTGAAATACCATTCAGTTGACCTGTATATTTGAATGGCTTCGGTTGACCGTCTTTCTTTGATAAGAATCGTTGTTGTTTTTACATGGTTACTCCTCGGCACGAAACCTATCAGGACAGTACCCGCCTTTCTTTGTCTATTGGCACGAAACCTATTGGCACATTGTGGTCTTTTACCCCTCGCCCATCTGCTTCTTTCTTTCTTTTTTGTTTTCTTTTTTTAAAAAAATTTATTTATGTTCTGAGT
>JAODPA010137201.1:0-16214 GCA_025585075.1 Nepenthes mirabilis
CAACAGAAATAAATTTAAAAAATAAAAATAAATAAAATGATAAAATCAATTTTAAAAAGTTGGATGTTGTTAATAAATTATTTTTCCAGAAAAATAAGCATAAATCATGCAAGATATTGAAGATTCGTCGTTCCGTCCGTCGTCAACCTAAGTAGGGGGGAAATGGAAAGGGCATTAAAAGCCGCCCTGTTCTCCACTCGAGCAGAAGAGCGCCAAAAATGTCGTTTCTCTCTCTTCAAAACAAATTTCCACAAAATTCTGAGATTTTTTTTTTCGGCTTAATTAATTCTATAAAATTGTCAAAGCATTTTCAAGATTTTAATTTTTTGTAAATTCAGCAATTTACTGGCTTTTACGATTAGACACGCGAATTGTCCGCACAATACACTGATGTGAAATGAATAAAAGTGAAAGGCTATATAATCACAAGTTCACAGAGAGCCAGAGAGTGGGTTCTCTGGGAGAGAGGGATAGAGAGAGAAACTTAGCGAGGAAGAGTAGTAAGAGAAGGCATTCATTCGCTGGAAACTTGACGCTCAGAACCCCCTTACTAATCACAGTAAGAATCACTCTAAGCAACGTTTATCATTTCTCAGGATTGCTGGGGTTGACTGGTCTTAGTTTTTCTTCTTTTTTTCTTTTACATTATTTTCAAGACTTTGCAGGTAAATTTATCGATGAACGATGATTCTCAAGTTTGATTCTTCAACATTGTCCACTAGTGTTTGTTCGATGATCAGTGTGCTTGTTCAATCCATTATTTGAAATCATGTTGTTATGAATCTTGATTGCTTAATTCAGGTTTTTGTTGTTTTTCCCCACCTTAAAATTTTTCATTTGAGGAGTAATAGTCGATGATTTCGTCGTTACTTCGTTGTCATTGCCCATTACGCACGTATTGCTTTTCAGGAGGTTCAAATTAGAATCTTGAAAGTTGAACTAATGCAGCAAACCCTTTTTTTTTTTATTTTTTATTGAAGTGACAAGCTGAGGAAAATCAGTGTTACTTGAATCCTTGACCTCCCACACAAAGGGGAGTTATGCCAACTGAGCTCTTTGGATCTTGGCATGTGGCATTCTAGTTTGTTTAATTTAGGTGTTGTTTTCTTATGGGTTTTTGTTGTTTCTATGGATCAGCGTTTTTCCGTGTTTAGTTCTTTGTTGTTGTCTTGCTTTAAACTTGGGAATGGACTATGTTTTTCACGTTTGATTCTTTGTTGTTGTCGATTACATGAGGATTGTCTGGTCAGACAGACGGTTTTCAGTGGGTTCAGTTAATCTCACCACGTGGCATTTGTTTATTTTTTTGCGTAGCTTGAGTCTTCTTGTCTGGGTTCATGATCTATGTATATCATTGCTTGTGTATCATATGGTTCAGGCAGGAAGAGGAATCTTTTTGTAATATGTGATGATCATTTGCTTTTTCATCTTCCTTAGTTCTTTTTATAGATAATTGATTTAAATGCTTATGACTTCCTTCCATGAACTATAGCGTGGTAAGTGAAGGGTGGAAGAAGAGGGAAAACGAGAGATATTGATGTTTTTGGAAAAGGCAAACAAATTGCGTAGGGTGTTTGATACAGCGGATGTTAAATTTGAAGATTTTAGTTCTACAAGTTAAGTGACAATATGTAGAATGTGTCTATCATATAAGATCTAATTCCTAATTGTGGTTGGTTTGATTGATAGCCGTAACCATATAAATTGGAAATTATATATTCATGATCTATGGTTATCTAGTATTAATTCATTACTTATTGATAATAAACCCTTGTGCATCACCAGTTATATGGACCCTGAAATGGTTACTGCTGGAAAGTCTTATTTTGAACGCATTGTGTAATCATAATGCCCACGCCATTAGTACCTCATCTCCATCAATTATTGCAAAGCGGTTCCATGAGGGTATTATATGATGAGTTTTGAACTTTTGAGAGCTAGACTGGCCAGCAGCTTTCCATATGTGATTACTCCTGCTACTTAAGTCAGTCATACAATTAGTGGATGACATGGTGTTTATCTCAAATTGAGTAGTTGTGGAAGTTCTCCAGTCACAGGAAATTTTTTGCGCCCATATTCTGCCAAGCAGATGCATTCTAGTGATATCTTTTTATATTCATTATCCGTGTTTTGTAAATCAGTTGTATTGACTGAATGGAGAATTAGAAATATGTTGATGTTATTTGCTTCTGTAGACATTTTAACCCAGAGTATTCCTTCTAAGTTGTGTGGATGTCTGTTGATGTGTTCAATATTTTATTTGTTTATGTATTTATCTTGGGTATCATATATGTGTGTAGTGTGTATATGGATTGTGCCCCCTTCCACTGACTCATATTGTTGACAGTTTATCTTATAGAATAAAATAGGGAATAATATAATCACTGTATGCATAGAATTGACTTTCCCTTACAAGCTACAAGGCCTGGTGCCCATTCAAAAGCTAATATTTTCCAGAAGTACATCTTTTTCAGAGTATTTGAAATTAGTTGAACAACTGCTTGGAAATTATCTACCTGTTTGTCAGGTTTGTATTCAATGACTAAAGCTGTTCTTCTGTTCATAATGGAGATTACATTGCCTCACGTTGATGGTTTGGTGCAAGTGTGATACAGCTGAAAATTTTGTATGCCTGATTGACATTTCTTCCCTGCTTCCCTTAATGTTAATTTCTTTTTGTCTACTCTGTGAAGCTTTAACAGAATGGCATCATTTTCTTCAAGTATCATAGAACTTGATGTTGAGGAGAGGGCCTTGAAGAGTCTTCTTGATGCATTTGGCTCTATGTTCTCTCTGGAAGATATATCTTCTGCCTTTTGCAAGGCAGACCGTGATGTAGATCTGGCTGGTGAAATTCTATATGCAATGCGATCCTCTTCTGATGGAAAGACGCAGAGTGAGACATCCTCTGAGTCTTCAAATAACAATGGTTCTGATGAGTCATATTGCACAATTGGGAATGCCAATCTCAAAGCATTGAAATCAAAGCAGCAGCCTGTTTCAATGGGTACTGTTTCAAGTGTTATTGGTAAAAATTATGTCTGGTCTACACCATGGGCAAACAAAACTCAAAATCGAACTAAGCCACTGAAACTAGAAGCAAACCAGCTGGCAACATTTAGGAGCCAAAAATTGTCCTTGCTGGAGAAGGATGCACGTCTGCATAAGGATTTTGAGAATTTTCTATTTGAAATGCTTGGCAATGGATTTCAACTTGATAGAGATGTGATTCGAGAAGTTCTTGGTAACTACTCTCAGCAACTTTTTCCGTAGTAGTCAATATTTGTTTGCTTAGAATATGCTCAGTTAATTCTTTGACTGAACTTTTAGATGCAATCTTGATTATCTTTTGCCTTAATACATGTTTTTTCCATTTACTTCTTGGTGCATGCTTTATTCTCCAACCATCTCATTTGAATTATTTTGTGCTTAATGAGTTTAAGTGCATGTAGTCCTCTAGGTTTACAAGTGTTATACAATTTAGTACATTGCATGTGTGGTTGACACACACAGATTCATATTGAAGAGGGAAGAATCATGGCTGAGATTTGGTTCAGTGGATTTCAACGTATTATGCTAATCATTTGAATTTTCACTTCATTAAAGTGCCTGGGCTTCATTCTTAAAAAATTTCGAGGATATTTGATCTCTAATGTTTAGGAATTAGTATCTCCAATACAGGGAGATTGATTTACACATTTTCAGTATAATGAACTCCAAAATGAATACAATTTTGCAGTCTGTGCTTTTAGAAGGCATCGTTTTTGGGTTAAATCTATGGAGGAGAAACTTTATTGAGTTCCAACAAACATATTTCAGATAAAACTTCTTTAGAAAAAAGAATTTTTTGAAGTTTGGTTCATGCTGTCAGTATTTTGTGTTGATTTATGTTGCTTCCTGGTATTTTCACCTAAAATTGTTATCAAGTGACGCTGTTTAACTGTCAGTAATTTATGGTCACTTGTATTATGAACTATAGATATTGTTATATAAACTGCAGTTTCCTTAGGGTCTTTTAACTGTCTTTGTTAATCATTGGCAATTACTAACCAGCGTGTGGGTTTTGAATGTCAGGTCATTGTGGATATGATATGGAGAAGGTATGCAAAGATGTCTCATTGAGCCATCTTTTATTTAGATCATCTTATTTTGCTCTTTCATCCAATGCAGATCTAATTACAATTTTGGATTGTTATGTACTTTGAAAGGCAGCATATGATTTTAGCCAACTGTGTACCTTCTTCATCTACTTGTGTCTGAGACTATCTGTAATATATATGCACTACACTACTTTTTAGTGCTCTCATTGATTTTAGCTTAAACCTAATGAATGGAGCTTTAGCTTACTAAGTGCCGGTTCTTTCTCGCCCAAGTAACCAAAGCCAGGGACCTGACCTAGGTGAGTACAGTGAAAAAAAGAGAAGGAGAAGAAGCAGGGTAGAGGAATTGGTTTGACTCATCAGGCCCATGACCTAAAGACTGCGGGTTTGAATTCTGTCCTCGCCTAAGAACTTGAAATGCATTTTTTATACTGGTGGCATTAGACAAGCTTAAGGGGGGGTGGGTGCTGGGTGGGAGTGTGGTTCCATAGAGGAAAGTGTTGGTGTATTCCTAGATGTAAGATTGTTATCTTGATGACTTAATTCCTGTACAATCTGCAGAAACAACTTGATAACCACTCATTAGACGCCTGTCCCAAATGCAAAAATAAGCTGCATTTAAGTTCTTGCTGATCCATATGTGTAACCTCCTATCCCTATAGTAGGCTACTTGGTTGGCTCTCTCTGTTCTAGTTTTTTTGTTCTTTTTTGTTTTTCCACTCGTTTCAGCTGGCTCATTTGCTGTCTGCAATGAGTATAGTGTCTGCAACCAGATGGTTATGGCTTGACTGCTTGTGGGAAAGTTGATAACGTTGAGATTTAGTTTGATTTCTGGCTTTGTAACGTGTTTAACTGAGAATTTTTTTGTTACCTCAAGGCCACTTTAGAGAAACTACATGGAAAGCCTATTTCCTAAAGAGGTGGCCCAGTACCTAAAGATTTCTGAATTGTAGACTCTGGGGAAGGTGGAATATACCTTAATTCTCAGAGGTTGTTTATGTGGTTTAACCATGTGATCTCTAGGTCTCAACAAAGCAACGTTATAGCTGAGTGAATTTTCACCAGATGGAAATCCTAAACTAAATCCTAGAAATATTATGTGGACAAATCTTGCACCCTGTCACTTGGCAACAATGTCAAAATTATAATCTCATGACTAATGTCAATTGATATCAACAAATTATGTTGCTTTCTGTACTGCTACGGTCAATAATTTTAGGAGAGTGAGTTAGGCAACTTTTCAAGTATACCAAAATTCTGAAGCTTCTGCAAGTAGTGGGAATATATCAGTATTAAATACCTATTTTTTTTTTGCAAGTAAACTTCTATTATGATGAAATGAAAGGGATGGATGTCCCTCTGAGAGTCCTTGGAAGTTGGCCTATGAGAAATAACAATAGTTCTCAATTAGCTAATATTGGCTTACAAGGAATTAAGAGGAAGGGCAATCTTGATTGAAATAGGAACTAAAGAAAGGGTCGGCCTGTAATCTTACATCACTGATCAGGACCCACTGAAATTGCAGAAAGGAATGACCTTGACTGTGCCATTCAATTTCCTGCTTCCTCTCTGATTTTTGTGTTATAGTGTTCTTTGTTTCATGCATGTGGATGTCCACATATTTGAGAAGGGAATGAGGCTTTGATGACTGCTTCTGAGTTTGCCCATGTGTACATTTAAATACATGTCAAAAGCATGCTTTTACCTCTTCTGGCCCAGTCTTTATGGAACTGTGGTCTGAAATAAAGAAATGGCCTGTTACTGTTAGTTGCATGACTCCATTGCTTGTTCAGTATGTAATCTTCAGATATTCTTAGATACTTTATATTTTCTGTTAAATATGCAGAGCATAGAGGAATTACTTGATAAAACGACCAGAAATCTTGATGAAATTGATAATGTTCATGAGGTAATTATGATCATCCAAGAATTTATTTTCGTTTTGCTTCATTTAGACAGGCTTTAGTTTTATCAAATCAATGCTGGGAGTGCTTGTAAATTGGTCTTATGGGGTTGAACTCTGAATTTGTTTCCATTAAGAAATTTGTTTACTTTATGTGCTGTTGATGAAACTAATGAAATCATCTGTGGATAACTATCTGCAAGGACTTCCCATTTGAAAGGTTGGACATAAACAAACTTCTGGAGGTGTCTCTGTTAATCATCAGACTAGCCAATGATTGAAAGCCAAAAACGAACTGGTAGTCAACTGCAAAAGGTCATGCTATGATAAGCTGTTTCTCAGGCAAACTTACAAGGGCAGCAACTCGATGTAACTGTAAAATTTTGATTGCATTTGGAGACTTTACTTCACAGGCAATATTAAGCAAAGCTATAAAGCTAGTTGATCCTCTATGTTGAGATTAGCACCTTAAATTGAACAGAGCTTTGATTAGCCTCCAACAGATTGGCTGCTAATTGAGTTCGAGTCCTGAACTTGTGTATCAGCTCTAGACTTCCAATTGGGTTGCCTTCCCAGGTCTCATTGGTGTTGCTTGTAGGTCGTGATGGCTCTTGAGATTGGTTGTGCCTTGGATTATATGCTTCCATCTCTTAGGTGTTCTATACCAAGACAAACTGTCAATTCTGTCAAGTGTCAAAGTTCTTTTTTTTTTTTTGGGTGTAGATTTTCCCCCTCAGTTTAAACAGAATGTGTCATTTGTTTCTTTTCTTATATATGCAGAATGAACTTATACAGGACATTTGATTTCTCCAAGTTCTTAACATGTAGAGGAAAATTAACATGATAAAGTCCATGTTGACATGAACATGCCCATGCCCCACTGCTTGTGGGGAATAATGTACTAATGCAATGATTAAGACAAGGGGTTATGACTTCTTTTGCTTGCATATTTCTTATTTTTAGGAATGAGTATGTATGTATGCTAACTTATAGTTTGGCTTATTTGAACAAAGGCCTATTTTGATATGTTCCTGACTTTTCTCTTTATTTCATGCTGAAATCTATTGGCCCGTGTACCTAACCAGAGCAAACTAAGAATTTTTACTTAAGTGGTGTTGAATATGTGGATTTTTTTCCTCTATTCATCTTTTTTGGATGTTGTATTTACTATAGGTCTAAATATACAAGATCGTGCATGATGGTTGCTTTAAACTGATCTTTGGCCCATAATGAACAACTTCTATAATGAGCCCCTCCCAAGCTTTCACATCTCCTAACCCAAGTTTGTTAGGTAGTCTTGCTTCACGTGGCCAAACAACTTCAAGTACATCTCTCTCATTTTTCTTTTATAGGTTCAACCTTGACTTTCGTTCATACAGCATCATTTCGAATATCTGTTCTTGTATGGCATTAGCCACTCATCCATTTCATTATGATCTCTGCTACTGCAATTTTTTGCATGTAGTTATTTGATTGCCTAACAGTAATACAAAATGGCTGGTCTAAGTGCAATCTTATAATATTTTCTTTTGAGTGCCATTCTCCAATCACAAAAGATAGTTAAAGCACTTCTCCACGTTCCCCTGCTTGCTTTAATCCAATGAATTATATCACCATTGCTCGCTACAGCTTTTTAAACCGTTGTTCAAAGTAGTTGAAATAATTCTAAAATCTTTATTCTCTCTAAACTTCCAACTTAGTGTTAATGTCCTCTCTATTTCTTGTGTATTGTTTTCAGTTAAATAATTCCAGCTACTTATTTGCTCTCACTTTGCAGGGCATTAAAATGCTTTCAGACTTAGAAAACCCTACATGTCAGAAGGAGATGCTAAACCTGAAATCCACAAGGTATTCTCCTGTATTTTTTGACTTTCTTTTTGTCTATTTTATTTTGTGGAGGTTATTTTCTGTAAAATTTATCCTCTTGAGACAGGAAGGAGCTTGGTGAAATAGAGGAAGAAATAGCTTTTAATTTTCATTTTATTCTTGTGTATCCAAATAATGGGAGTTGTATTGTCAGAACCAATGGGATTGAGGTGCCAAGAAAACAGGAAAAGAGTAATCAACATCAGAAGGAGATTTTGGATGCGTTGTTTAGTGTTCCTGAGAGATGTAAACCACCTGAAAGGGCCTGCAGGATCTGGCCAGAGAAGAGTTCAAGGGCATATGGTCAAGTGGTGACTCGACCATTGGAGGATGTTTTTGAGGAGTGCAAGATTAAGACTGAGTGCAATATTAAGACAACAAATATGCATGAAGATACGATGGAAGGTATGCCCTGTTTTGCGAACTTTAAAATTCTGTATAATTTCTTTTTTTCGATGTCTTAAAGTAAATAGTAAGAGGGAGATATATGCAACACATCAGATTCATGCTTGATTGGAGGTCAAGTTTGTGAGATTGTTAGTTGCTTTCCTGTTAACATTACTTCCCATAACACAGTCAGAAATAAATCTTTAAAAAAGGGGTCTGCTTTTTATATTATCTTCATGAAATTCTCATTGTTAAAAGAAACTTAGGTTGTGTTTCATTATGCTTTGTGAATATCTTAGTGTGGGCATGGGTTGTGGCGATTCATGTTATATATGGAACAAAACTAAATTGACATTTTAATGGGTTGCTTTGGTTTGGTTATTATGTCTTTCTTTCTTTCTCTGAGAACAATAAACAGGAAATTGGAGTTACACTGTTTTGTTGGGCAAACTACTGAATTGAGAACTGCTGCTTTGTTTTGTTTTTTAAACTTCATCTTAGAAGAAGTGTCAGAAAACTGTGATTTCTCCTCGGGTAGGCTTAACTTAAATGGCATTTTTGGGAAGGAGATAGGGTGATGCAAGGGATAGATGATGGCAAGAGCATTCAGTCGTTATCTATTTGCCTTTGTTGTGACTAACTTACAAGATGTACATAGGATGAGCTTTTATGGTGTATGTTGCTTGCAAATAATATTGTTTTTATAGATGGACCTAAATGAGGAATTGAGTCAAATAGAGCTAACATGGTAGAAGCTTTAAAAGTTTTTGGACTTAAAATATGTAGAAGTAGAACATAATACAATGTGATTTCTATAATTTTAATGAATGAGTCAAAACAAGTTGTCTAGAAATTATTACAGGAGATAATTTGTTATCTTGTGTCTATGGTTTATGAAAATGGAGAAAGTGATGAAGGTTTGACGCATGTGATTAAGGCGATTTTAAAGTGAAGACATGCTCGTGGATTGTTATGTATCATCAAATATCTTCTTGAAAACAAAAATAAATTTTTTATATGAAAATCTATAAGACCAGCCAAATTGTACAGATCAATATGTTAAGAGTTTAAAATTATCCGTCTAGAAGAAGGGGTGTATATACAATATAGAGTTAAGATGAATGAATGGTATCACTCTAAAAGTGGCAGCCTAATGCATGAGGCTCCTAATTATGGGCTTAGAAAGGGTCAAATTTACGTAGCCTGTGCTCAAATCTCAGGCTTCTAAATATATAAGCCTTGTGGCATTTTAAGTCGAACAAGGGTTTTGTGTGGTTTAGGTTGTATTTTATTAGTACTTAGACATACTTGAGAAGCTTTGTTAATGCATGTTGCAGGGGAGTAGAAAGCGAGACTTGATATCGTGGAATTTAGAGATGCAGGCTTCTTTAGTGAATGTACACAAGCTGTTGAGAATACTACATATGTGCTATGGAATGTCTATACAATTATACTATTTACTATGCTAGCTTAATGTGGTAGCTTCTTTCTCAAAAATGATTGTGAGCTATTGAGTAAATCTATCTAGTCCTTAATGACAATGTAGCTTTACATGGCCGGTATCCAATTTGTTGATGAAAAGACGACCCTTTAGCTTGCAATGTTGGAGGAAGAGGAATTTGAATTTGAAGTTTCTCCTTTGTTCTAGAAAGATGCTCAAATTGGAGTCCTGCCTGTGATGTTGTTTGCTATAGTGCTGGAATTGATCATATTGGCCTATGATGCAACCAGTTTGTGTGATATGATCTGTTTGATGAAGCTGAATTCCTGTCTTGGTAAGTTGTTGGACTGGTTCTTACTGAATTTTGCTGGTGTAAACCTTTCTGATTAAGATGATGCTCCTGAGTGATCTGATCTGCACAATGTGGTTGTAGCTTCGGTTGGTTCTTTTGTTCAGCTGTAGCAGCTTCTGTTGAATTTACTTGTGTTGTTAAAAATGTTCAAGAATATCTGGCCATCTGTGCTGAAGTGGAGGTGCAGATCTGTGCAGTTGGGTAGGAGTGGATCCCTCATTTGTCCTGTTATCAGATGTATCCTGTTGATTCTCCTCCTCCTTTGCATTATAGGTAGTTTGCCGCTCTGGGCTGCTGGTAGAGTATTGTTTGAAGCTTGCACCTGGTGAAGTGATAATTGAAGATGATGTGCTGCCTAACTGAGAAGTTGTATCCTATAATGTGCTTAGAAATCTGAAAGATGAAGGTGATATTGCCACTTTGATGATTGGACCTAGAGCATAATCTGTTTTGATTTCATCAAAAAAAAAAAAAAAAAAAAAAGGATTGTAGGTTGTTTTGGATGGCATTGCCAATAACTTCTTCCATATGACGTATTCCTTGTGCTTCTAGTTTCAGATTGTGTCCTATAACCTTTGATAATTGGTTTATTCTTTTGTGAGGGCTCACGTATGTATGAGATAGCATCATAAGGTCCCAAAGCATTCTCTATATGCTGATCATTCCACCCTTGTGGCCTATGGTGGTCCTAAAAGTCTAAGAGTATAGTTAGTGTGTCCTGATTGGGATGGAATTGAAGTGGCTGTGGATTTTGTGGACCGCTCTTACCATTTGGGTGTGGTGAATATTTGATGCACATAGTGGCTCTATTATATGCGTAATTGTCATGAAGTAAATGTAGAGCCTGAACAGTGGATTTAGGACTGTCCAGGTGGAACAATGCTCTGATTCCTGATGGTTGAAGTTGCCATTAAATGTTGTTGGTGTTGTCAAAATGATCAAACACATGTAAACTTGCTTGAACTGTATTTAAAGCAATGTTAGTGAAATGAGCAACAAAAATACCTGTGACTTCCATTCTCACCTGTGTTATTGGCTGTTGTATGAAGGAATGTGATGTATTTATGATGAATGGTGGTTTATGAGTATCCTAAAACCCTTGTTGAAGTAAACACCTCTGGATGAAAAAGTCACACTGGCAATTCTGGGAATTATAGGATTGAATGGATGGAAGGTAGGTCAGGTAATCGTTTGAGTGGCTGTAGACTGCAGATGACTAGTGGATCAAAAAGTTGGGCTGCAATAGCATTTCATAACTGGTTAGCAATGGAATTCAGAATGTTTAATTTGGAGATCACAATTTCAAGAGCCAGAAGCTGTAGTACAGATGTGGAATTCAATAAGTAACATGTTCATCAGCTGTGACAGGAAGGACTTCAGTTTGTTGATGCCACTGAATAAGCAATGCAGATGTGGCAGTCAGACTGTTTACTGGTGATCGTAACAGATTATATAAACCCGTTGGCTTCAGTAGCAGATTTCTGTTGGTAACCAATGTTGTTGCCGAATTAGTTGCAGCTATCAACTGAATTCAGTTGCAAGTAGTAACCAAGTGGGCAATAACCAATTCAAGAACTCCAGAAAAACAGAATTGTACTTCAGGATTCTGAACAAGCATCCTAAGAAGCAACAGTTCTGAAGTTTACAATTGATTCATCTGATATGAATTAAGTAAGAAATTTTGTAACCATCAGGATTTCCATGAATCCAGAACTGAGAACCTCAAGAAACAGGCAATAAGTGGACATTGAAAAAGCAGCAGGCTGAATTTTGACCTCTGGAAGATTGGTAGCCAGAAATTCCAGTAGAGCCATAGAGTAGTAGTGTAGTGAAAAAGCAGAATCAGTGCAATCACTATTGGTTTGGTTACTGCCCGCCAAGAAATTTTAGAAACTAAAATCTCAATTATCAAAGAATCATTCAAAGATCTGAATATCAGTAGGCTATCAAGGGGTTTGATATTTGTGTTTGGGACAAAAATGTGCAGATAATCAAGATTTAGAAGTTTTAGAATTGGGAACAGAACAAAAATTGAAGCAAGAAGCAAAATTTCCAGCTATAGCAAGTATGCAAAGTTGCATGATTCCAGTGACAGTTTCAAGAATTCAAGGATTTCATTGCTTGACAGATTAGTGGTATACAGAAGATGGAAATTTATGATTTGCTGCTGGCAGTTCATGGCTCCAAGAATTCAGGAAACATGAATTTCTGATAAGAAAGGGACTGCTGAAATGTTGCTGATGCAAAAAATCAGATAATGTGCTCCATGTTACTGATGTAACCATATGCAAGAATTGAAAAACTGAATCTGTATTACCACATAATGCCCCATCTGATTTTCGGGGATGAAAAATTCAGTGTCATTATTAGAGATAAGAAATCTAGCTTGTAATAGAATAGGTATGATTGTTGCCAGAGTTTTGCACTTCAGTTTTTCAAGAAGGCTTTGATAATTGATAATCAATTATTGCCAACTTCAAGACTTCAGCCACTTCAAGAATTCACCACTTGTTGTATAATATCAAGAAATTGTTCAAGAATTCCAATAATCACCCGAGATAATCGAAGGTTACTCATGAGCATGCTTATAGAAAGTTGCTGGTGAAGCATATGAAATTGATGCTGATGTAGGAACATACTTGCTGAATTTTCAGTTTGCCTTCTTGGTGCCATAATGGAAATCTGGATCCAGAAGTAGCACTTGTTGGCGGTTATTGTAGAACTTGTATATTTCCAAGAATCAAACCAAGAAAGCCAAGTCTGCTGGTGCTGATGTAGAAACAGATTGATGATGAGCTTTAATTCTCAACATTCAAGAATTTCTAATGTGCCTGCAAATTCAGTCAAGAACACCAAGAAAGATGTAAGATGAAGCACGAATTTTGTTGTTGAAAGTACTTGGGATTGACATCCGAATAGGCGAATGAAGAACAAGGATGAGGACTGAAATTTTTGTGGTGTTTTGAAAAAATTGTGGATATTTGGTGATCAAGAACAGAAATTCCCAATGATTGAAACTTCCTCTGATACCAATTTGTTACATAATAGTCCAGATTAACTAGAATATATCTAGAATGAGAGAAATTAAGAGATAATAAGGGAAGAATAGTGAGAGAAGGGGCAGGACAGTCTAGAGCAATAAAAGGAAAAGAGAAGGAAGGGATTTCAAGGAGTCTAATCTCACAAGGGATTAAGAACTCATCACAATACTTCATTAATCATTCATAACCACTGATTACAATGGGAGGAGTGCTATTTATATGCTAAGATCTTCCCTAGCTACCTTTGGCATAATAGCCCTCAAGGCTAACCACCTCATCATAATTGATATATTACTCTTTCCCATTTATTGTTCTCCCAATGTTAACATGATTACATAAGATTTAACTGGTCCAGTATCTGATGTGATATTATTAGACATATAGATGTAGATTATGGTGCCACCTCTCTGTATATTCAATTAAAATGTTGAAAACTATGTTCTGAATTGCTAGCAATACAAGGTTTTGGATGAAATAATCATGATAATGGGTCAGAATTATTTAACCAATGGTAGTAGTTGTTCCTTTTTTAATTGTCTTGGTAAAGTTGGGGGAGGTGAGAATTGAAGTCGTTGTACCTCCTTAATTAGGGTTGTAAATTAATTGCTTTAGAAGTGCTAAACAGTTTTAATTTTGTTTTGCTTATTGTTCTAACATTTACATAAGATGTGTTTGATGAAGCTATTTACTCTTCTGACAGTGACCTCTAAGTCTTCAGTTCTTGGCTTTCTGATTATTTCATAATTTTCTTTTAAATGATACAGATGAAGAGGACAGCTATCAGGTCCTCCGCCAAGCTGTTAAGGAATACCGTGCCACAATGAAGGAATACTATAAAGCAGTGAGTTGTTTCATTTCACAAATTTTTTATACCAGAAAATTTGCGGTAGTATCTGCATAGACATTCAACATGCATATATGTCAATTTTCAATGCCTTTTAAGGTGTGGACTCCTGTGGATGATGACTGTGTAAGTTTCCTCTCAGGCTGCGGAAGCATTTGCCAAGGGTGACCGCACACGAGCAGGAAGACTGATGCAGGAGGTTTGTATTCTTTATCTTCACCAAGATTTGCAACTTATCTTGTCAGCAATAAATTGCTTTGTATGCAGCACTCTATGCGAGGGCATGGTATGCAATTTCTGATGTAAACAGTTTGAATTTGAATTGTAAATTTGAGTTTTTGGTTTAACCAATCCCTGGATTAGTTATCTGAAGATATTTCTTGAATATTGAACTAAGTATATTTGTAAAGGCCTGGGAAATGCCTTTAATGGACAAGCACTCCGTCCGGTTGCAATAACTGAATTACAATATAATTATGTGAAATCTCAGATTCAGATGTTCCTGTTGGTTGCAGTTGTTGGATGGAGAAGCAGCTAATTGTGGTAGTTGAGTTTTACGATGCATACAAATAGAACTTGGAAGATAAAAATGGTTATCTTTTATGTGCTGCAATATTTGTAGTAGAAATCCAGATGCATGGAGATATAAGTTTTCACAGCATTAATTTGCTCCTACTTTTGGGAAACAAGTCTAATTAGTTAAATTTTGTGTGCTAGTGATTGCAAACCTGAATTTTATTCTATTCCATAGCTAATTAGTATTACCATGATGGTGGCTGTTATAGGGGCAGTTCTTTTACGAAAAGGCTTGCAAGGCTGATGATGAATCTGCCCAGAAGATATCTGAGATCAGGTTAGATATCTTTGGCTGAAGCAAGTAGAATCTTCCCATACTCTAAATAGTAAGGATTTCATACTATCAGCTTTGAAGGTTAGAATTATAAAATGGATCTAACAAATTTTTTATGCTGTTATAATTTTGCTGACTAAGTTATCTAAATGAAATCCTTTCCATGTGGTGGTATGGGGATAGAGCTGAAAGGCATAGTATGTGTTCTGATGCAAATGCCTCCAGTGGCAGGGATTGGGAGACACAAGAAGAATCAGAACGGACTCTTGACTTGCAAAATCATGATGTGAAGGAGGCAATCCGTCTTGTGAAATGCCATCTCTGCACCCTCTCTGGAATTCCGTGTGAGCTGTCATTTTGCACTGTCCTTTTGCCTGTTATTCTTGTACAATTTTTTACATTAATTTGCATTTCTCGTCTGTCAGCATTCACACATCTTAAAATTATTACTGGAATGAATGGGGAAGAAGCCTCCAAAGGTGCTCGTAAGCAGCGACTGGTAAGAGTTTGATGACACTAATTTTTTTGCTGGTTTTAATATAGGTTATTTACTTTGGATGCAATTATTTGAATTTCATTTGGCGAATTAGAGTTGCATTCTAGGCTAGTAAATCAACCTGTACAATCTTCAGCAGACCTTTTTGTCACTTGCATTGGCTTATGATCCTGCATATTTTGCAGGAGTAGGATTAATTTAGTTGATCTTTTAATTGGCTTTTTAAATAATTTGGGTTGTTAGGATATAATACCGCTTTAGAATGTGTTGGATCTCATATTATAATCCTAACAGTCCATGCTGGAAGGATAAAGTCATCACTGCTGACAATATGAGAGGGCTCTAAAATGGGAGGACAAGTATGGGTAATATACCCTGTTCTTTTTCTCATTCTCTCTTCACGTTAAACAGGTTATAAAGCTATTGGAGAAGGAATCGATTAAGTGGACCGAAGATGAAACTTCTCGGGCAATACTGATTCGGTTGGATGAAATCAACCCAAAACGTCTGAGCTTCGCAAAGAAGTGACTATTGATACGCCAGTTTCATGGTATTCTTCTCTTCTCCCACATGGATGACAGTATCAGTGGTGGGAAAAGGAGAGGAAAATTTTGTCTTTTGGGTGGAAAATTTTGCTAATTAGTTAAGTGAACACTTGAATTTTCCAGTTCTGTTTTTTGGGCAATTGAATATGACTGGAAAAATGCATTCAGACCAATATAATGTTATGATGCAATTGTGTGCGGAAAGGGAGTCGTTGAGTTCTTTTGCTGTCTGATTGAGAGTACAAATAAGGGCATGAGTTTTACCGCTTGTTGAGTACTTGGAATTGTCTTTGGTTAGGGTTGTAAAGGGAACCAATCTGCTGTCAGATCGCATAACTAAATCTAACCAAACCAGAAGCAGCAATTTGACAATTGAAAACTGTTGGGAG
>JAODPA010137212.1:0-16211 GCA_025585075.1 Nepenthes mirabilis
TATGCATGTTTGTAATGCAAGTATATCTAATTTTTGATGAACTTATGTTTCGGCATGTACGATATTTGTACTAATCGTTTGAATTAAGAAAGAATTTCTGTTTTCTGCATGCTTAAAAGGGACCCTGTCATTCATGATGTCTGATTTCTTTACGTACGAAGTATGGTTGTCTGTCGATCTGCATGAACTTCGATAATTGCATATTTTTCGGCTTTTGTTAAAAAGAACTCCGGCGTTTGATGAAAAGAACTTCGGTTTTGTTAGAAAGAACTCTGGCTTCTGTTAAAAAGAACTCTGGCTTTTGATAAAAAGAACTCCGATTTTGTTGAAAAAGAACTTCGGCTTTTGAACTTCGACTTTTGTTGAAAAGACCTCCGACTTGTGATAAAAAGAACTCCGGCTTTTGATAAAAAGAACTTCGATTTTGTTAAAAAAAGAACTCCAGCTTTTGAACTCTGACTTTTGTTGAAAAGACCTCCGACTTGTAATAAAAAGACTCTGGCTTCTGATAAAAAGAACATCGATTTTGTTGAAAAAAGAACTTCTGCTTTTGAACTCCGACTTTTGTTGAATAGACCTCCAACTTGTAATAAAAAGAACTCCGACTTTTGATAAAAAGAACTTCGGCTTTTGTTGAAAAAGAACTCCGGCTTTTGAACTCCGGCTTTTATTAAAAAGACCTCCGGCCTTTGATAAAAAGAACTCCGAATTTTGACAAAAGAACTTCGGCATTTATTGAAAAGACCTCCAGCTTTTGATAAAAAGAACTCCGACTTTTGATAAAAGAACTTCGGCTTTTATTGAAAAGACCTCCAGCTTTTGATAAAAAGAACTCCGACTTTTGACAAAAGAGCTTCGGCTTTTACTGAAAAGACCTCCAGCTTTTGATAAACAGAACTCCGGCTTTTGACAAAAGAACTTCGACTTTTATTGAAAAAACCTTCGACTTTTGATAAAAAGAACTCTGGCTTTTGACAAAAGAACTTCAGCTTTTATTGAAAAGACCTCCAACTTTTGATAAAAAGAACTCCAACTTTTGACAAAAGAACTTCAGCTTTTATTGAAAAGACCTCCGGCTTTTGATAAAAAGAACTCCGACTTTTGACAAAAAGAACTCCGACTTTTGACAAAAAGAACTTCGACTTTTGAGTAAAGACCTCCGGCTTTGATGAGTCATACCTCTGATATTTTAACAAAAGAACTTCGGTTTTAAGATGTTAAAGGAAGGGCTTTACGGACTTCAAATTGTTTGAAATTAAGAACAAAGGCTATAAGAATAAGGAAAAACATACATAATCCGGACAGCAAGTGGAACTCTACGACTTCCGACTTTCGAACTATGATGGATGGCCATTAAAAGATATGAACCAAGAACCGAGTTTCCATTAAACTTGCTGTTAAAGATGGATGAAGGATATTAGAGTGATACTCGAGGACTGCCTCCTGGGCCATGGGGGGAGAATTTTTGTGGCATAAGGCTTTCAGACTACGGCCCCGTATGCCGGGTTAAAGGCATTACCTCTCACCTCGGGGAGCATAATGAGAGGATACGCCTCTAGGTTGTGGGGTAGCACAAAACCATTCCTCGATGGTTTCCGCTCCCTTCCGGTCCCTAAAGATGATAAAAATTTTGAACGATTTTATGAGTTTTCTTGAAGACAAGATAATAAGAACATGGATTTCTGAACTTAAGAAGAAACGATATGGTGATTTTTGTATGCTAAACTTATGTTACGAACCTCTATTTGGACTCGTATGTCTTCGAAGTTTCATAGGAGGTATGAAAAGATGAATAGTGTGTAAGTCAAAATGATTGGAGGATAGGATGTCATTTGATGTTTGGGAACTAGGAGTTCATGAAATATGAAGTCCTTATGATTTGCTTCAAGACGATTAGAGCGACCCATGTATCGTAATCATAGAAGGCGTGTTCGGTTGAAATCAGTTGGCTTATTGGTATGCCGACGGGATCTTAAGATTCTGGATAATGATTTAAAGTTATATTGACTCTTCGGGTGATCGTTATAATTGTAACTCGGAATATGGCTGTAGTAGTCTGAGGATTGTGGAAGTATTTTCATAGTATGACTATCCTAGAACTGTTTTAATCAGAATAGCGCAGCGTAAGCATTGTGAACCCATGGCTCAGAAATTAAAGAGTAAGGTTAAGGTCCCTGTGATCGAATTCTTTTGAAGTTTAGAATGAACTGTAGTGGAAGTTCATTGGATTCGTTTGAAGTATCGAATTAAATTGGAGAAATGGCCAGCATTATGGTAGGTCATTCTTGAAATTCGGAGGATTGTTATAAAGTCTTCCTTGTTTCAATAGTTGAGAAAATCAATAAGTGTCTGGGTTGAGGTGTTCTGAGAGGCTAAGGATTTGTTTGTGATGAGGATTAGAATAATTCAAATGCTTGAGGTTTCCTAGAATAATTCTTGTCAGAGGAAATGACTTCTGGATGCGAGAAAGATTACCTGTGATTATGAGATTGTGAGGGTTGTTGAATTTCGAGGACGAAATTCCTATAAGTGGGGGAGATTGTAACGGCCCAGATTCTAAGACATATAAAGTCCCAGGAATCGAGAAAAATTGAAGGTTATCTGGTCAACGCTAGAAGACCGGCGTTGATCGGAAAATGTAATAAGAAGTTCCAAACCAACCTTAAGGTGAAAATCCAAACCGGCCTGCCTTTGATAAAAATTCTGTGCTGATTATCTGAAGGAAAAATGCCGGAGTGTTTCGTGTGTGACGTGGCCAAACTGGCTTTATGTGCAGTAAGACCGAAGTGGCCATATAAAATTATAAAGGCCGAAGTTAATATTGAGGCCAACGTTGGTGTTGATGAAGGAGTCGGTGTTGATAAGAAAGAATAATGGCCGGAGTGAGGAGAAAACGTAATCCGGTCAATGCATGTTGACCAGAAAGCATGAAGGGAAAACATAATCCGGTCAACTTATGTTGACCGGAAAACGTGAAGGGAAAAAGGAGACCGAAAAATGTTAAAGGTAAGTAAAATTTGGTCAATGCCAGTTGACCGGAATATATGAGAAGGAGCAACTAAATCCAGTCAATGCCAATTGAACGGAAACACGAAAGAGAAAACCTAATTCGGTAAACGATAGTTGACCAGAATTAAAGGGTGAACATTTAAAAGCGAATCAAGATAAGACAAAAGTCGAAAGTGCTGAGACAATAGAAAGCCCTAAAAGAAGGCATAACCGGTCAACGCCAGTTGACCGAAACAGGAAGGAAGCCTTTACGAAAAGTAAAGTCAAAATAACCATGCCTGCAACGCCAGTAAGGAAGCCCTTACGAAAAGTAAAGTCAAAATGACCATGCCTGAGTAGGTAGCCTACTCCCAACCACCCCAGAGTGATTGACCTGCCTACCTACTACAGTCAGAACAAAGGCCTATAAATAGGGAACTAGAGAATTTAAGGAAACGGGGGAAGGGAAAGCTCTCGCCTAAGCTTTCTGGTGAAAGAACCAAGAAAGAATTTCCACGACCGCTCTGAGTAAGGAGATTCAGGCTCTAAGCAAGGAGATTCAAGAAAGAGTACTCACCCTTTTTAAGATCATGATTCAATGCAAGTATATGCATGTTTGTAACGCAAGTATATATCTAATTTTTGATGAACTTATGTTTCGGCATGTACAATATTTGTTCTGATCGTTTGAATTGAGAAATAATTTCTGTTATCCGTATGCTTAAAAGGAACCCTGTCATTCATGATGTTTGATTTCTTTATGTACGAAGTATGGTTGTCTGTCGATCTGCATGAACTTCGATAATTGCATGTTTTTCGGCTTTTGTTAAAAAGAACTCCGGCCTTTGATGAAAAGAACTTCGGTTTTGTTAGAAAGAACCCCGGCTTTTGTTAAAAAGAACTCCGGCTTTTGATAAAAAGAACTTCGATTTTGTTAAAAAAGAACTTCGGCTTTAGAACTGCGACTTTTGTTGAAAAGACCTCCGACTTGTGATAAAAAGAACTCCGGCTTTTGATAAAAAGAACTTCGGTTTTGTTAAAAAAAGAACTCCGGCTTTTGAACTCTAACTTTTGTTGAAAAGACCTCCGACTTGTAATAAAAAGAACTCCGGCTTCTGATAAAAAGAACTTCGGTTTTGTTGAAAAAAGAACTTCTGCTTTTGAACTCCGACTTTTGTTGAATAGACCTCCAACTTGTGATAAAAAGAACTCCGACTTTTGATAAAAAGAACTTCGGCTTTTGTTGAAAAAGGACTCCGGCTTTTATTAAAAAAACCTCCGGCCTTTGATAAAAAGAACTCCGAATTTTGACAAAAGAATTTCGGCTTTTATTGAAAAGACCTCCAGCTTTTGATAAAAAGAACTCCGGCTTTTGACAAAAGAACTTCGGCTTTTGTTGAAAAGACCTCCAGCTTTTGATAAAAAGAACACCGACTTTTGACAAAAGAACTTCGGCTTTTACTGAAAAGACCTCCAGCTTTTGATAAACAGAACTCCGGCTTTTGACAAAAGAACTTCGACTTTTATTGAAAAGACCTTCGACTTTTGATAAAAAGAACTCCGGCTTTTGACAAAAGAACTTCGGCTTTTATTGAAAAGACCTCCAGCTTTTGATAAAAAGAACTCCGACTTTTGACAAAAGAACTTCGGCTTTTACTGAAAAGACCTCAAGCTTTTGATAAATAGAACTCCGGCTTTTGACAAAAGAACTTCAGCTTTTATTGAAAAGGCCTCCAGCTTTTGATAAAAAGAACTTCGACTTTTGACAAAAAGAACTCTGGCTTTTGACAAAAAGAACTTCGACTTTTGAGTAAAGACCTCCGGCTTTGATGAGTCAGACCTCTGATATTTTGACAAAAGACCTTCGATTTTAAGATGTTAAAGGAAGGGCTTTACGGACTTCAAATTGTTTGAAGTTAAGAACAAAGGCCATAAGAACAAGGAAAAACATATGTAATCCGGACAGCAAGTGAAACTCTACGGCTTCCGACTTTCGAACTATGATGGATGGCCATTAAAAGATATGAACAAAGAACCGAGTTTCTATTAAACTTGCTATTAAAGATGAATGAAGGATATTGGAGTGACACTCGAGGACTGCCTCCTGGGCCATGGGGGGAGACTTTTGGTGGCATAAGGCTTTCGGACTATGGCCCCGTATGCTGGGTTAAAGGCATTACCTCTCGCCTAGGGGAGCATAATGAGAGGATACGGCTCTAGGTTGTGGGGTAGCACACAACCCTTCCTCGATGTTGTCCGCTCCCGTCCGGTCCCTAAAGATGATAAAAATTTTGAACGGTTTTACGAGTTTTCTTGAAGACAAGATAATAAGAACATGGATTTCTGAACTTAAGAAGAAACGATATTGTGATTTTTGTATGCTAAACTTATATTACGAACCTCTATTTTGACCCGATGATATGTACATTAATGTTTTCTGCATGTGGGTACCTTGCTGGGCTTTGTAGCTTACTCTTACTATTTTCAGATGATGAGAAGCTTATGGATGACGAGAAATGAGAGTAAGGTGGACAAGCTAGGATGGGTAGCCGGCCAGAATCATGCATCATGGCAAGAACAGACTTGATGTACTCTCTATTGATTTTTTTGGGAAGCATTTTGTACAACACTACCGCTATGAAAGTTAATGAATATAGTATGCTTCCGTACGATGTTATGGTTTGAGAAATTTTATGATTCCTAGTGGCATCTCCTCTTGTTTTGGGACCTTCATGTCCGACCGTCCTCTTCATTGGCCGGTCAAGTAAGAACCAAAAACTTTGGAGACCAACTCAAGGAGTTCAGCATTAAGCAATCCTGTATACGAAATGAAAGGTATATATAAAAGAAAAGAAAAATTTTTATGTCCACCAAGTTAGTGTTATACCGTATATGTGGATTGGCAGTGGCTATATGTGGTGGAATATGGCCGGTCCGTCACAACAGGGGGTTGCCGGTAAACTCCCATGGGCCGCCCCCGAGACACTTCTCGAGCTTATTGTAGGAGGAAAACCTGAAGAAAAAGAAACCCTGATCGGTGCCCGCAACATGATTAAGTTCAAAACGGGCCAAAATTTTCCTACCTATATGGTTTACTGCGTTGTAGTGCAATGGGTTTCCATGTAAATAACCCACCAGAGTATTACCCCCACATGGTAGCCCCTTGTTGAATAACCTCCAAAGGAGGGTTTTGTTAGAGATATTTCTCTAATTGGCATATTCCGTGACCATATGCATTACTGTATCGATGTCGGGTTGTGGGTTGTCGGGTTACAGTCCGTTCTGTCAGTTCCGTCCTCCAGTCCCTCGTGCTGTCCGAAGTCTCCGCGCCCGCCAGGAGCTCGACATCCGCTCGAGCCCGTCTGTAGTCTCCGCGCTCGCCTGGCGCTCGATATCCGCTCAAGCCGAAAAACCAAAATGTATCCCACTCGCCTGGCACTCGATATTCGCTCGAGCCAAAAACCAGAATATATTCCGCTCGAGACCCGCTCGAACGCACGCAGGGTTTCTCTGGAAACCCTCCGTGCGCCCGCTGCCCGCTGAAGCGACGGGCAAATTTTTAAACGAAAATTTGGAGCCATCTATAAATACTAGGCTTAAGTTTTTGGAACCCTAAGGGACTATTGACTGAATTTTTTCGTGCCTCCTTTGAGTCTCTTATGCTCCATTGTCATTGCTCCTCTTGAGAAAACCGAACCTCACAAGATTGCTCTTTATGTTCAAACAAGTTTTCTCACCAACTTACTTTAACCATTGAAACACTTCCTTCTACCTTCATTGGAGACGTTGGTTCGTGAAGAAGGAGACTCGATCGTGATCGGCTATTCAAGTGGTCAAAGAGGGAAGATCGACGTGAAGACCGGAAGGTGTCCGGTTCCGTTGCCGCGGCCAAATCCAAGGAGTTCCTTGGTAGGGATCACAAATCAGGAGTAAGTCGGCTAGGTTAACGCGTCGTTACCACCTAAGCTGTAAATTGATTTTCATAGTGCATTGCTTCCCTACCCGTTGAAACCTGGAGGATGACGAAGAAGAAGAGGATGAAAAATGTTCTGAAAATGGCCCTGTCAAGTACATGGCGTTTATGACCTCAATGTGTGACAATGCTGTAGAGAATATTAATCAATCTGATGACTCTGAGGTCAGGTCAGAAGCTAAATTTGATGGCCTTCAAGAAGCATATGATAAACTGTTTAGGGAATGTTTGAAAGTAAAGAAATTAAATAGAACCCTAAACGGTAGGATCATAGATTTGAAAAAAAAAGGTATCTCTACAATCAAAGTTACATGCTAAAAGCAAAGAAATTGAGAATCTGAAAATCTCATTTTCTAAACAAATCACGACTTTGGAATCTGAACTTGAGGCCACGAGAAAAGATTTGAAACAATTCTTAAATGGGTCTGCAAAACTTGATCATATGCTCGGGTTGGGTAAAATTGGAGAAAATAAACATGGGTTGGGATATGTTGAGAATGCGTTCGAAATAACATGAAACCTAAAACAATTTTTATTCCCACCACGAAAATGCCACACCAACACACTAACACATCAAAAGTCACTAAACAACCGGATTGCCATGTGGCTACTCAATTTGACTCAACCCTTTTGCCAAATTTACTTAATCAAAAATTGGTGAATAAATCTTTACTTAATCAAAAATTGGTGAATAAATCATCAAAATCGTTCAAGTCTTCTATCAATATAAATCAAAGATCTATGGACCATTCCACCATACCTAAATTTGTGCCTACCTGTCATGCGTGTGGAATAGTAGGTCACATTCGCCCTCGATACTCCACTGGGAATCCTTTGTATAACGAAAGAAAATGGGTGAACATGAATAAACTTGTTAACCACATCCAGCAATTAAATGTTCAAGTTACACGTTTAAAGAAGAAAATAAACTCGGGGAGACAAATTTGGGTTAAGAAAAGTGAGCTACATTACCCCCTGGCCCTTCGTGACAAAAAGGGGGAGATCTAGGTTTCTTTTGGTGCATGCTGCTAGGGGGAGCTTATGCGAGATTTACTTATTTTTGTTAGGGGAGATTTGCTATTTATGTTATCTGTTGCCTTACTATTTATGATATCTACTCTTTCTGTTACCCTTTAGTACTGCCTGTATGTTAGTCTTGTTCCTATTATTGCATGATATATTTATTATTGCCTATATCTTTATCTTGTTGGTACTAACCCTGCTTGACCAAATAACTCGGTTACACACGCTTTTTTTTGGTAAGTAACTCTATTACACTGACGTAGCTGTCACTACTTTGACCCAGCAGTGCTAGTGAAGTTTCTTTTACATTTCTTTTGTCTCTCACTAGGCGTAGATTTTTATGTACACGGGTTCTATCTCGGTCGTGTCTGAACCCGTGCTTTACTTGTATTTATTTATTTTCTGAGTTTTGTCATGGAATTGCCAAAGGGGGAGATTGTTAGAGACATTTATCTAATTGGCATATTCCGTGACCATATGCATTACTGTATCGGTGTCGGGTTGTGGGTTGTTGGGTTACAGTCCGTTCTGTCAGTTCCGTCCTCCAGTCGCTCGTGCCGTCCGAAGTCTCCGTGCCCACCTGGCCCTCGATATCCACTCGAGCCCGTTTGTAGTCTCCGCGCTCGCCTGGCGCTCGATATCCGCTCGAGCCGAAAAATCAGAATGTATCCCGCTCGCCTGGCGCTCGATATCCGCTCGAGCTGAAAAACCAGAATGTATTCCGCTCGCTGAGCGCTCGAGACCCGCTCGAGCACACGCAAGGTTTCTCTGGAAACCCTCCGTGCGCCCG
The DNA here is from genome assembly GCA_025585075.1 of Nepenthes mirabilis. Lineage (NCBI taxonomy): Eukaryota > Viridiplantae > Streptophyta > Magnoliopsida > Caryophyllales > Nepenthaceae > Nepenthes > Nepenthes mirabilis. The sequence continues at coordinate 8,775 of JAODPA010137212.1, forward strand.
CCGTGCGCTCGAGCTACGCTAGAGCGCTGGCCCAACGAGCAAATTTTTAAATGAAAATTTGGAGCCCTCTATAAATACTAAGCTTAAGTTTTTGGAACCATAAGGGACTATTGACTGAATATTTTCGTGCCTCCTTCAAGAAGAAAGTCTCTTATGCTCCATTGTCATTACTTCTCTTGAGAAAACCGAACCTCACAAGATTGCTCTTCATGTTCAAACAAGTTTTCTCACCAACTTACTTTAACCATTGAAACACTGTCTTCTACCTTCGTTTGAGACGTTGGTTCGTGAAGAAGGAGACTTGATCGTGATCGGCTATTCAAGTGGTCAAAGAGGGAAGATTGATGTGAAGACCGGAAGGTGTCCGGTTCCATTGCCGCGGGTAAATCCAAGGAGTTCCTTGGTAGGGATCACAAGTCGGGAGTAAGTCGGCTAAGTTAACGCGTCGTTACCACCCGGGCTGTAAGTTGATTGTCATAGTGCATTGCTTCCCTGGCCGTTGAAGCCCAGAGGGTTTTTCTCGATTATCGTGGGTATCGAGTTTTTCCTTCGTCACCAAAAATCATGTCTTTTTCATTATTGCTCATCGTTATATATATTGTGCATACTTGTTATCTGGTTAGCATCTAGAAATAAATATTCTTTACATGTATTGAATATTTAATTTTTATTGCTTTTACTATTATTGCACAGGGTCGAAACTTAATTGTTCACGCTAGCACAAAAGGTGATTTTTCAGGTTTAATTCCGCATTATCTCCTACCCCTACTGAGTGTAGGAAGTATTTTAATGGAACCTTACCTCGAGAGTGGTTCTGCTGAACCACGGCAAACCAGGATACAGGGGTGGCTAAGGCACCAGAAATTGGTAGAGACTTGGAAGCAGCGTCTTCTGGCGTGGCAATATGAGCAGCCGCATCATCACCAACAGGGCATGGCATGAGGCCATGGGGATTCACAAGCTCACCACAAGGGACGAAAGCCACAAGGGTCGTTCTACCTAGATCCTGACTCGAACCCAATTGATCCACGGCATACACAGAGGAGTTGCTGGCACCGGGAGACAACAGGAGCATGGGAACAGAGTTCTCTATCATGGCTTTATGTCTAGGCACAACATCGCCAGATTGTCTGGCCATGGGTACAGGGAAAATCGCATTTTTAGCACAGGAATCGACATCCACAAGAGGAATCCCACCAGTAATGACATCCACAAAAGGAATCCTACTAGTATCTTCAACCTGATTTTCAAAGGATATAGATGGGTTCGACCCATCTTCAACCCACCTGAGCATGGGTTCATCGTAAAATTTATCTTCAATACGCGAAGCATCATCCACAAGAGTCTTCCCACCAGATTTATCTAACTGATTTGCATTAAAAATAGATGGGGGAAAATCACCTTTGAATAGGGGAGGGACAAGGTCGCCAGAGGGTCCAACCAAACCCTCAGTGTGTGAAAACACAAAAACAGGGGATTTGTTCGAAATGGAGTTTGGGATGTAGAAAGATGCGTGAATTTTTTATTATGTGAGATGAAGGGGGAGTGAACTGGGGGAAAATCGGATGGATCAAACGCAGCAGGAGGGCCTTGGCAACGAGATGGGGAAACAGGGGGGAGTCGAACAGAGAGGGTTTGAGTTAGAGTAGGTTGAGCAGAGTGAGGAGTTGAAGGTGAGGCAGAATGAGGGATGGGCACGACAGGCTGCTCACTGGGAAGGCCATCCATAGCCGATGCCGAAAAAGGGAGGAAAAGGCAGGAGGCAGGACAAAGCGGGCGGCCAGATTTGAAATTGCAAGAAGGAAACGGGCTGGGTCTAGAGAGAAGCGAGAGTCTCTCTCTCTAAACGGGCTGCAACAACAACAACAATAATAAGGGGAAGATATCTGGGGGTTTACCTTGGTTGGATACTTCTATGGGAATCCTATGCATTATCATGCACTTAATCACATTGCTAGGAAGATATCGGCCAAATTTGAGATTTAACATGTGGCGGGTAATAATATGGGATTTTATTCTTTCGTTTCTCCTCCTGTATTACGCTTGAAAATTGTCTGGCCAGTGGACCATGGAAATTTGCAGGACATCCCCTTTTCCTAAAGAAATGGAAGCTGGGGATGATGTTATCCAAGGAAGAACACAAATCCTTCCCCACCTGGATCACTTTGTCCGGTGTGCCTGTAGAATTTTGGACCCCCCATTGGATTGAGCTGGATAGCAAGTGTTATGGGGAAGCCTTTGCATTTAGACCCTGTCACAGAGAGACTGGAAAGGGTGGGATATGCTCGGGTATGTGTTGAAGTTGGAATTGATGCCCCCCTGCCTGATCAAGTGAAAATCTGGTCTGGATGCTTTGATGAGCAAGCCCATAACCAAATCTTTGGTATAAAATTTGAATACCAATGGAAGCCTACAAAGCATAATCCCCTTGAAAAGAAAGGGGTCCCGGTCCCTACTACAAAACCTTCAAAGGTGTATAGGTCTATAGGCAGATCCCTGCCGGGCCCAAAGCCAACCCCCTCTAAGTTGAAGGAACGTCAAAAGTTCACAACTAAGGCTGCTCCTCTAATTGACGTTTCTGGACCCAAGTTAATCCCCACCTCTAACTCTTTTAACGCCCTTCAGGAGCCTTTTTTGAGGAACTCCGCTGAGATTAAAGCACAGCCAATGATCCATCAGTTGGATGACGCTCCTCCTAAATTTATCCCGGATTCTGATCTAAATCCAACCACTAAACCCACCAGGCCCAAGGCTGTGTTTGTTAGAGAGGCGTCTCATGCTACTCCAAGTGCTGCCCCTCACTATAGTGCTGCACTGGCAAACCCATCTGCTATGCATGGGTATGACTTTTCTACCTCCACTTGTGTTCCAACGGATACCTCCCCTCCCTCCTCCCCCTTGCCTCCTCCACCCAAAGATCAGTCTCCCCCTTCATCACCGTTGGACAATGCTCCTAGAACTACCAAACTTGACAGAAATAGGGGACAAAAAACCTCTAAAAGCCATACAAAATCCCTGGGGCCTAAAAGAATTTCCTCTCCATCTTCCCCATGCAACGATTAACATCACCTGTTGGAATGTGAGGGGACTAAATGGGAAAGTAAAAGCCCACAAAGTCAACAACCTCATTAGCTCTCAAAGATGTGGAATAGTTGGGTTGGTCTAAACCAAAGTTGCTGAACGGAACTCCGCTTCCGTCTCAGCTAGGATTAGGCCCCACTGGGAGTGGTCCATGAATTACTCAGACTCTTCCCACGGGAGAATTTGGGTGGGATGGGACCCTCTCAAGGTGGCAGTGATCCAAAAGGATATCTTCTCCATTGGTTACCATAGGGCCCCTGGGCCTGATGGGTTTTCATCCAAGTTCTTCAAGGATTCCTGGGATATTGTTAGCCAGTTTGTCTGTGAAGCTGTTCATGAGTTATTCCATCATGGAAAGCTTCTCAAACAATTGAACACTACCATGATTAATCTTATTCCCAAGGTTCAATCCCCCCACCAGGTATTTGACTATCGGCCCATTTCATGCTGTAATGTCATCTACAAAGCGATTTCGAAGATCCTCGCAAATAGGCGTATGATAACCTTACCTTATCCTTTTCATTTATAAAACATTACTTAATTACCAAAAAAAAGATGATCTTACCTTATCTTGTTGACAAGTGCCAAATAGCTTTCGTTGCTGGGCGGTAGATTAGTGACAATATTCTCTTGGCCCAAGAGCTTTTGCATAAATATCACCCCGACAAAGGCCCCCCAGATGTGCTATGAAGATAGATCTTATGAAAGCATACGATTCCGCCCAATGGGACTTGATCATCAACATTTTGACCCTTATGGCTCTTCCTCCTCAATTGATTGAGTGGATCCGTTAATGTATCACCACCCCCTTCTACTCCATTAATATTAATGGGGAAGCGGTGGGGTTCTTTGAAGGAGGTAATGGCCTGAGGCAAGGTGACCCCATATCCCCTTACTTATTCGTGCTTGCTATTGAAGTTCTAAATGGGATTATTGAGGTTAAAGCCAAGAGGGAAAAAAAGTTTCACTTTAATCGAAAATGCGAGGAAACCTGAACTATCATGCTTGCTTTTGCTGATAACTTACTTCTTTTCTCTTGTGGTTGATATTAGCAGAGACCGGGGTGATACTTTTTGTCCGAGGAGTGCATTGACCCTAGATGAGATGAAGAGATGAGGTGGTGGCGAGGTGTGCATTGGATGATGTCATGCTGGTGCTAATACAGAAATACTGAAGCGGTTCCATAGTCCTAGACTTGGTGTTGCTTCTATTCTTAGCCTTAGACTAATGCCCGAGATGGCTTCATATGGGATGCTGTCCATGATCTTTGCTATGGCCCGAGGTGCATGCAATCTGTCTTGTAAATGACCGAGATGGTAGACTGCACGAGGTCCTTTGCTGCTGTTGAGTTCACCCTGGGTGTTGCAACTGCAGTCTTTATTCTATAGACACTGGTTGCTGTAAATTTGGAGGTGAAGGCTGTGTTGCCGAGTTGTATGACTTAAGACATGATGCTTTCACCGAGATTGTTGGCCTACATGCTTATTGCGCGTGATTCTGTGGGTTGATTTGCCTTCTTCCTAGGTGTTGCAGAAGAGACCAAGATCCTTTGGATGCTATGGAAGTGATTGCTTTAGGTCAACCCTTCATAAATGTAAAGGAGGGTGTGTTTGAATTTGGATTCACATTAAGCCTCTTGGAATTGTGTTATAATTTTAGGTGTCATTTGATGTACCAAGGAGCTCGGGGTATGCCCTAGCGTCTATCCTTTAACTCTAAGTCGGAAAAACACTTGGTGATAAATCATAGATTGTGTAATTTCTTTTTTTTCTTTTAATCCAAATTTACTTACTTACCAAAAAAAAACTTCTTTTCTCTTAGGTTGATGTCAGTGCTATCCTGATCCTTAAGGAATGCCTTGACGAATCCCGTTTGGTTTTCAATCTGTCCGCGAATAAAGATAAAAGCGAAGTTTTCATTTGTTCAAAAGACATTACCCACCACCACGATATAACAGGCATTATGGGCTTTAGAGAAGGAAAGTTACCGATGAAATACTTGGGTGTCCCGCTAATCACCTCTAGACTCTCAGCCCGGATTGCCAATCACTCATTGGGAAAATCACTCGTCAAATCACATCGTGGAAGAACCGCTGGCTCTCATTTGGAGAACGGCTCCAACTTGTTTCCTCTATCCTCTCATCCATCCACCTCTACTGGGCCTCCTTATTCATCCTGCCTAAATATATCCTCAAAACGATTGAATGCCATCTTCATCGATTTCTTTGGAATGGAACCCTTGACAGAAAGGTGAATGCAAAGATAGCGTGGAATGATATCTTTTTTTTGGTGACTAATTAATTTGAATTAATAATAAAAGAAAGTACAAAAAATTATGTTCTAACTCCAAGTGTTTTGCCGACTTGGGGATCGAGTATAAACGATGGGGCATTCCTCGAGCGTCACCATGAAACAATTCATGAGTCCTAAAGAAAAACAACAAGGAAAAAAACGAGCAATAGTTAACAACATCTGAACCAGCCACAAAACAACACCAATCGAGACAGTTGATTGAGAGCCAAACCGGGAGCCACCAACAAAATCATCAGGCCACCATAATCAGCGACTGAGTCAATGCATATCAGTCCACCACATCACGGGCCAAAATACATTAGATGCTGCAACATCACATGTTCAACAACCAGCAGGGCATAAGCAAGTCCATGGACGGCTCTGGGTTTAACCATAGCAAGGCATGGAATGATATCTGCTACCCGAAGAGTGAAGGTGGCCTGGGTTTAAAAAACCTGCATGCCCAAAACAAAGCATTGATATGTAAACTGCTTTGGCGTCTCATCATTAAGGATCCGGCTTCGGCTTGGTCATCTTGGATCCACAAAAACAAGATCAAGGATTGTTGTATCTGGACCCTTAAAGTGCTTGTTTCAACCCCAAGGTGCTGGAGAAAAATTATGAAGCTATGGCCTTTTATGTGCACCCATACCACCTATTCCATTGGCGATGGATCCGAAATATTCTTATAGCTTGATAACTAGCACCCTCTGGGCCCGCTAAAAGATGTAAGTACTGACCGTACCTGATTGGTCTCTGGCCTTGCATGGGACGCAAAAGTCACTAATATTATTCATGATGACCAATGGTCTTGGCCTAACCCCTATGACTTGGAGGTTTCACGTCTTGCGGAAAACATGCCTGGCTATCTCCCCAATGCCTGCTGTAAAGACTCAGTGCGATGGAATGGCAGCACTGATGGCTTGTTTTCGACCCGATCTGCCTATTTCCTCATCCACCCACCTAGACCAAAAATAAGTTGGGCTACTTTAGTCTAGGGCCCATCCCACATTCCTTCCCATGTCTTCTCTCTTTGGTTGGCAAGTAGAGGCAGGCTTACCACCCTTGACCGACTTCATGGAGTTCCCATCCTATCCACCACATGCTTTTTATGCACGACAGGCGACGAAGATCATGACCACCTTTTCTTCTCCTGCCCCTTTGCAAATCCCTTTGGTGCATGATTCAAGGGCTGCTGGAATTCACTCTGGCCTTACCCTGAATGGTCCCAGAACATCAGCTGGGCTGCAAATAAATGAAAAGGAAAAAATTTCCAGGCCCTCTCTAAACGGCTCTCTATTGCGGCTACAGTCCATTTTATTTGGAAAGAGTGCAACAACCGCATGTTTTAAACTCTCCCCACAGGACACCCCTCATCTATGTTCTCTTATTATCAACGTTGTTAGGTCCAAACTGATAACCTATATAGGTGATACTAAAAGTGTCGACCAAACGCATCGAATTCATTGGAACCTGTAGTGGATCCAAAAAAAATCCTAACTTTTGTCGCTCATCCCGGGTTATTTTATTGGTTCATCCGATGGTTTAGCTATTGAAAAAGAAAAAAAAAACATTACTGGTGTCGCCCGACCTTGGTTTTTCTTTGTTTATCCGTTGGGTTAGATAGTGAAAAAAAAAACTGCACCTCCTGGATGCTCTGTTCTGCTATTTTGTAGCCCGCCCTTTTCTTTGGATAGCTTCTCTTGATGTTGGGAGCTGACCTTTGTGTATGTGACTGTCAGGTCTGGTGTTGCGGTTTGATGGATCAGGTGCATTGGCTTTGGTTTGTCTATGCCAAGCTCAGGTTACTACATTGTTAGGATTGGCTGTTTTGTCAGTAGTGTGGACTTGTATGCTTCCACTCCCTGATGAAAAGTGTTGGATTGGACTGTATTAGAAGCTATTTCTCTACCCCAAGGAGGTTTGTTTGTTTCTATGGTGCAGGCTGAGCTCCCTTCCTGTAGCAGGGTCCGAAGGACTGCTGTGCCATCACATTCGAGCTTGGAGTGGATGCTCTGTGCTCATATCCTGAAATTGTTTCATTTATATACCCCAAAAAAATCTA
>JAODPA010137223.1:0-16211 GCA_025585075.1 Nepenthes mirabilis
AAATATTTACTTATTTTATACAAATCAAACAAAAACCTCAAATGTTCATTATAATCAGGGCAAAACCTTAAAACAAATTAATAAAACAATATGGATACACACGTATTCAACGTGGGAGAAGTAAAAGATGACATAATATACGGTAAATCATCAAATGTAAACAAAACTAAAGAAAAATTGAAATAGATTAAGGATTGAATTTAAAAATATTTGATTTAATCTTCTAATCTGACAAATTTAACTTTCAAAAGTTTCAAAATCTCCTTCAACTACTTTCTCTCTCCTCCTTTTCTTTTTCTTCTCATATTCTCCAGCTCTTTTCTATCCTTTTTCTCCGGCGAAATGACCAAAAGTAGTGTACAAGTCCTTTTATACACAATTGGTGCACAAGCGCCCAACAGGCATGCGTCAAGCACCACACAAAACCTCATTTGCACACAAACGTCACATCAAGCCCAACTTAGGTGCCTTCCAATCTATCCAAATTGGACACAAGCATCCTATAGGTGAGAGAGCATCCAGACAACTACTTAGATAAGCAAAAGCTACTCAAACATGCGAGTACATCTCTTCCAAAGCCACTATCCCTACGAGTACAATACCTCAAAGTCGTTTACTCATTCAAGCGCACCCATTGGAGTTCAGTCCTCCATTGCACACTCAATCGCCATACACTCTTGCATGATTGCATTTTTTCTCCTATATTTTTTTCTAAATAGAAAGATTTTTGAATTGAGCGTTGGATGATATATTGAAAAATAAGTATCGTATTTTTCTTACCTCTTATTCGTTTGTTATGGTATATATGATCTATATTCGGAGTAATGAAGATTGGACCAGTTACCATCCAACTAAAGAAAGTAAACATGGTGAACACCTGGATTCAAGTAAGTGTACTAGTAAGAGACACCATCACCCATGGTGACAACACAACCGTAGGTAGTTATGGAGACAATCATCTGATCGTAAACGTGGAGACACTGGCTGCATGGGTCAACATGTTATCGAAACTACTCCAAACCATATGTACCCGTCTAGAGGTACAACTACTGGGGGCTCCTTCCTCCAACTCTTAGACTTCGGCATCCAAAATGAGAAGTTGGAGGAAGAGATAGCCCGCCGCGGAGGTGATTCAGCAGCTTGACGACCTTAAGGCCCGAGAGTCCATGAGCAACAAGGCTTAGATACGGTTGGAGGGCCGACTAAGTCTCAAAGCACGGGATAAAAGTCCAGATTGACAGAATCCACACTACTCCTGAGACGACAGTGGACCTTCAGCTCGATAAGAGGCTTTATGTAGCACCCTGCCAAGGAGAGCCTGTAGTCGGCTAATCCTACACGTCTCTCCAAACACTCTGGGTTGAGGACCTTTCTAAATGCTAAAAGGATTACGTCTATCTCTCAAGTGAAAGAGAGAATTCGAATGATCGAGTAGTGGCTATTCAGATGAAACAATGATAGACACTTTGCCAACTTAGGAATGTCACCATTTACGAGGGAGATCTGGATGCAACAACTCCTTCACAAATTCAAGATGCTAACTTTGGAAACCTATGACGAAAGTTTTGATTCGATGGACTATCTGGATAACATTCACACTCTGATGGGATTCCAGGGCCTTGATGACGTGGCTATGTGTCTCTATCCTCCTCTTACCCTCAAGTGGGATGCTTGAATTTGGTTCTATTAGTTGCAATCAAATTTGATTAGAATTTTCCAGAAGCTGGCCAACAACTTCCTGTTCTAATTCACCTCTAACCGAAGGGAGGAAAAGTAGTTATGGTACTTTATCTGCATCTGACAAAGGCCAAACGAAAGTCTAAAATGCTTCCTGACCCGGTTAAACGTAGAGGCCTGAAGGATATCCAAACAGACTGACGAGGTAAAACTGAACTTCTTTATGGCGATTGTGCAATCGGATGATTTCTTCAAGCACCTGGTCCAATAAGAGCTCAAAACCTTTCTTGGGGTAGAGACCATTACCTGCATTTACATTGCGTTGAGGAGGCCAACGAAGCGAAAAGGCTGGAGCACAGTGACCACATTTTGGATCAACAAGCGCGAAGAAGAGAAATGGAGACAACTTCAACACCCGACATTCCAAGAAATAGTCGAGGATAAAGTCGGGTGCTTGTAGAGAATTTAGGCCCTTAAACCTGACACTTTTGAGTGACACTCAGACAAACATTCTCATACAGGTTCGAGACGAGAAGTTCCTAAAATGACCCAAGTAGTCCAAAAACCCGGAAAGAGGAGATCAGTCTAAATACTGCTTCTATCATCGATCTTTGGGCTACAATACCGAAGACTGCCGAGCACTATAGAAAAAAATTGATGCCCTCATCAAGAAATGGTACATCAATAAGTTTTTAAGAGACTCGGAGTAAGTCTTCGAAAGAGCAGATGATGACGAGCTTGGCCAGTGCGAGCAGCTACGCAACCGGTTGCTGCTAGAATAGTTAACATGGTATCTACGAGACCACCCACAAACAACGATTTGGACCACCAAGGGAAGGCTTCCAACAAAAAAAAAAACAAATGGTAGGAGCTAGGAATAATATCATCAGTTTTAGCGACGAATATATGATACATATAATAGCTCCTAATTCTGGCCCTCTTGTAGTATCTGTACTTATCTTGGACAGTACGCTCGATTACCAATTAAGACGAATATTTATTAATAAAGAAAGCTTAAGAAATTTGTTATATCTCGATACCTATTTTAAGCTCGGGCTAAAAAAAATCAAATGAGACTGGTTTACGAACTCAATAACGAACCCGTTTTGGTCCAGGAGACTATCCAACTAGAGGTCAAACTAGGAATGTATTCAAAGACAACATCCCATATGCTCACATTCCTAGTGATCGATCTACCCTCGATCTACAATGCTATTCTAGGATGACCCTGCTTAGTTGCTTTCATAGCAGTGACATTGATTCCACATTTTCAAATAAAATTCATGACAACACGCGGCATCGAAGAGGTCCTAGGTGACCAAGTTACTAGCCGGACATGCTATCTATCTCAAGTTAACCAGGTAATTCCAAATCAACCAATTAAAGACTTCAATCTCTGAGAGAAAGCATTACTGCAATAAGGATAGTCCAGCGAGTTAACTCATCAAATTTTCCTAAATCCCAGTGAGTCTGAGAACAATTAACAGATCGAAAACTCATTGTTGGGCCACCTGCATAAACAATTGATGATTTTCCTTTGGCAGAACTCCAATTGATGACCGGATTTAATAGTTCACAAGTTGGGCCTCGATCCTAGTTACAAGCCCGTTAGGTAGAAGCGAATGAACCATTTCATCGAGAAGATAATTGTCATGAGAGAAGAAGTCAAGAGTCTGCTCGAGGCAGGCTTCATAAGGAAAGTCCAATGTTTGAATTGGCTATCGAATGTGGTACTTGTTAAGAAGAACAATGAGAAGTGATGGATGTATATTGACTTCACTGACGTAAATAAAGTATGTCTAAAAGATAGTTTCCCATTGTCGAGAATCGACTTATTGGAAGACTCAACGTCTGGATGCAAGTTATTAATCTTCAGGGATGCCTATTCAAGTTATAACTAGATTTGAACGAATCTCGATGACGAAGAGTACACGCCCTTCATGACGGACCAAGCGACGGACTGTTACAAAATTATATCCTCCGGTCTAAAAAACGTTGGAGTCATGTACCAGAGACTCGTGAACAAGATGTTCGAGGCACAGATTGGCCGAAATATGGAGGCAAATGTAGACGACATGCTCGTCAAAAGTATAGCAATCAATGACCATATTCGCAATCTCGGAGAGGCTTTTGAGGTGCTCCGAACACATTAGATGAAGTCGAACCTAACGAAATATATTCGGGGTGACTTCAGGAAAGTTTCTGGGCTTTATTGTATCTCATCGGGGAATCGTAGCAAACCTCGATAAGATAAAGGCTATCATTGACATGAGTCTGCCTCGATCTGTTAAAGAGGTCTAGAAGCTCACTGGGAAGCTAACAACGCTCTTCTGGTTCTTAACAAAGTCCGCCGAGAAATATTTCTTCTTCTTCAAGGCTAAGAGAGGGATTAAGGTGAGTAGTTTTTAGTGAACTCTCGACCGCCAAGCAACCTTCCAAAAATTGAAGGAATACCTTACCAATCTATCTCTCCTGACATCTCTGTAAGGAAATGAAGAGCTGTATCTCCACCGCCCAATATCAGGCATAGTGCCAAGCTCGATCTTGATGAGGTAAGAGTCCGAGATACAACGACCGGTTCATTACGTCAGCAAAATCCTGACAGATACTAAGGCTCATTATTCACCCTGCAAAAGGATCATACTAGCACTAGTCTATTCAACTAGGAAGTTAACAACTGTACTTCTAGGCTTACAAGATTATTGTCCCGATGGATTGACTGTTAAAGAAAATTTTTCAGACGAATGATGTATCTAGGCGATTAGTCAAATGGTCCATCGAATTGGGCGGAGTTTGATGTGAAATTCTGATCGTGGTTGACCAGAAAAGGTCAAACCCTCACGGATCTCATAATCAAAATGACCCCAATTCCCGATGTTGCCGATTCAAGTGAAGATGCCTGCCAGCAAGAAGAAACTCCTGCCTTGATATTGCATGTGGATGGATCATCAACCCAGTCAGGAAGTGAAGCAGGCATGGTCTTGAGGACTCTAGATAGTTCGGAGATTAAATATTCAATGAGTTTTGGATTCTTGACTACTAACAATGTCGTCGAGTACGAAACCTTACTGGTCAGGCTCAGGCTGGTAAAGGAATGCTCAATAAAAATCTAATCATCGAGAGTGACTCGGAAGTGATTGTCAATTAGGTCACCGAGAATTTCAAAGTATCTAGGCCATTGCTCGCAATATATTTTGCCAGAGTGAAAGACTTGATTGAAGCATTTGACATGATGGAAATATTATACATCCCAAAAGAAGAAAATTGAAAGATGAATAAGCTGGCGAAGGCAGTAGCAATCGAAAATCCAGAGCAGTATGCCTGAAATATGTGAGAAGTTCTAACGACCCTAAGCATCGAAGCCTTCAAATAGGAGATACTCTAGATCTCAGACAACGAGAGCTAAATAACTCCGTACAAAAGATATACAATCGAAGGCCTTCTATCAAAAAACCCGAAAGACAACAGGTTGGTATATCATCATAGATGGGAAGCTATATCGATGTGGTTATTTTGTCCCCTACATGTGGTATCTCACGCAAGAAGAAGCTAATTATGCGCCAAACGAGGTGTATCTTAGAATTTGCGGATTGCACATTGGCGTCAAGAACTTAGCATTCAAGGTTATGGGCAGGACTACTGCAAGTCAATAATGAAGAGACACGCCGTGAAATTCGTGAAGAAATGTAAAAATTGTCAAATCCACAATAACATTTCTCATTAGCCGTACACAAAACTATAGACCTTGCAATCCCTATGGTCGTTCATACAGTAGGGACTCGACATATTAGGCCTATTACTTATTACATTCAAGCAAAGGAAGTTTGTCATAGTCGCTATTAACTATTTTACAAAGTTGATAGAGGCCATTCCACTGACACAGATAATTGAGTATAATGCCACAGAGTTTGTTGGACAGAGTATCATATATATATTTGCGATTCGTGAAATCGTTGTAACCAACAATGAAACCCAATTCATTGGCAAAAGATTCACGAAATACTACACGAGTTTGGAAATCCGTCTGGTTCACGCTTCCGTCGCATATCCACAAACAAACGGGCAAGTGAAAGTAACAAACTGAACCCTACTACATAGGTTGAAAACAAAGCTAGAAGATGCAGGGGGCTCTTGGGCAGATAAACTACCTTTCATGCTGTGGTTCAATAGGACGACACCAAGAGAATTGACACGAGAGACGCCATTCAGTTTATGCTATGGAATTGAAGTGATCATTTCGGTAGACATCAGTCTGCTCAGTCTCCGAGTCAAAATTTTAGACTCAATGCTATTCCCAATAACTCAGAGAATATCTTGATTTGCTCGAAGAAGCCTGACACGCAACAAGGCTATGCACGACTTGTTAGTAGCGGATCTCTCAATACTACAATAAGAGGGTGAAAGTGTGCCAGTTCAAAGTGGGGGACCTAATTTTATGGAGTATAGAGATAATAGGCAAAACCACCGACAGAAACAAATTGTACCCACATTGGCAGGGGCCATTCTTAGTCTCTGCGATTCTCCGAAACAGTGCATATAAGTTACGCACTCAAAATGAAAAATTGGTCCTGAGAATGTGGAACGTCGCCCATCTCAAAAAATATTATCAGTAAATTGTCACTAAGCACAGGTAAATCTAGTACATGTCATACGAACTGCTTGTATGATATAATTATGTTTCAATTAATAAAATGATCATTTATTTCATCTGCTATTTAAGTGAATGAGTGTGTGTAACTGCATAGACTCGATTGCCCATACAACCCCTAAGTTGGGTGAAATTCTTCACCTGTGAACCGACCTACAAAAACATGGCAAAAACCTCAGTCTTATAAATTGAGCAGCCCAAAGGAGGTCAAAATCTAAACTTCAGTCCTCTAAATCGAGTGGTGTAAGCGAGGTTGAAGACAACGGCCCGAGGGCTTAAAGATAAAAGTCTAACCCCCATTTCAGGGGTCAAAATAAAACAAAACAGTAGAAAGCTTTTCAACATGCATGCAACAACTTCTTTCAACAGGATCGAGCACCATCAGTCGATAACAATTGACGGACAAATAACTAATACATAAGTGAGAAAACTCCCTCTAACAGGGACGGGCACCATCAGCTAAGTGTGTGTGACGATCTAGGTTCTGTCAAAGTACAGCGACTATAGCAACCGAACCTAGTCAGTCATAAAGAGGCTTTTCCTATGCTACGACGCCCTCTAAGAGGAATTAGCACAATGGACACGAACGTTCAACCAAACGTGACGATAATAGTAATAATGCTTAGGCGGCATACAAAACAAATATTGAACAAAAGGATACAACATAAATGAAGAAATATCAATGACAATGATCTAAATAATCTAACTGATTTATTAAAGAATCAATATTTCCAATATAGAGAGCCCATCTGGAGATAATAGGATATTGCCCCACACCTACAACTCAAATAGAACAACAAGTGCCGGGAGAGGCCAAGGTCGAGGCTATGGCCAGGGCATACATTGCGGCCGAAGAGACCAACGACGCCAAGCGTCCGGAGAGGGATGAGCAGCCCCACCTAAAGGCGGCAGAAGGCAAGAGGAAGGCTGGGGACTATCAGAGTCCCTAGACGGCGAAGAAACAGCACAAGGCTGAGCAGAACGTCCGGAGAGAGCCGAGGCCCGTGCACTTCACGCAACTGAACGACACCCGCACCAACGTGCTAAAGCAGATCCGGGAGGAAAAGTTCCGAAGTGGCCCAAGCCGCTAAAGAACTTGGGGGGTGGGGACCAGACGAAATACTGTGACTACCACCGCTCCAGGGGCCACAGTACAGAGGACTGCAGGACTCTACAGAAGGAGATAGAGGAGCTGATCAGGAGGGGACACTTTAACCGTTTCTTGCAAAGGCCCGAACAAGCTTCCGAAATAGCGGGCGACGGCGAATCTGAGCCCCCCAGGATCAGAGTGGCTGTGGGGGTTGTAAACATGATATCGAGCCGGCCGGCCAGAGGGAAAGAGAAAGAGCTCACAACAGCGAAGAGGTCGAGGATAGGACCCAGAGGCGAAGACGATGTTATCTGCATTAGCAATAAGGACATGGATCATGTAGCTTCTCCTCACTCCGATCCTCTAGTTGTAACTGCACTCGTTTCGGATGGAACAAATGACTACCGGATGAAACGAGTTTTTATTGATAATGGAAGCTCCTGGAATTTTCTCTACCTCGATGCCTATTTCAAGTTAGGACTTAAGAAGAGTCAAATGAGAGCGTCAGAAGGGCCACTCTATGGGCTGGACAATGAGCCAATACCTGTTCAAGGTATCATCCAGTTAGAGGTAATCCTGGGGACGTATCCGAGGATAGCGTCCAAGGTCCTCACCTTTCTGGTCGTTGACCTGCCATCGGTCTATAACGCAATACTCGGACGCCCATGCTTCGCCGCAATCGGTGCGGTGACTTCCATCCTGCGCCTCAAAATGAAGTTTCCAACCCTGTATGGTGTGGGGGAAGTCCTCGGGGATCTATCCATGGGACGGATGTGTTATTTAACACAAACTACGCAAGCAACCCTTCCATAACCAATGGAAGACCTCGACCTCAGGGATGAGACCATGCTGCAATATGCGCAGCCTGGGGAGCCAATCGTCCGAGTCTCGTTGGATCCGGGGGATCCGGAGAAGTATGTCCATATAGGAAGCTCACTGCCAGAGTCTGTCCGAGACCAGCTCATCGGCTTCCTGCGGGAGAACTCGGACGTGTTCGCCTGGTCACCCAGTGACATGCCGGGAATTTCCTCCGAGATCATAGTCCACAAGCCGGGCATTGATCCTCGTCATAAGCCGGTCAGGCAAAAGCGTAGGAACTATTCCACAAAGAAGTTGGTGGCCATACACGAGGAAGTCAAGAAACTCCTAGACACTGGGTTAGTCTGAGAAGTGCAATACCCGGACTGGCTGGCCAACGTGGTCATGGTAAAGAAGAACTGTGCGAAATGGAGGATGTGCGTGGACTTCACCAACCTCAACAAAGCATGCCCTAAGGACAATTTCCCACTACCCAGGATTGACCAAGTTGTAGATTTGACGTTCGACCACGAGCTCTTAAGCTTCATGGACGCGTACTCAGGCTACAATCAGATCAAGATGAGTCTCGAGGACGAGCAGCACACGTCATTTATGATGGACCAATGGACGTATTGTTACAAGGTAATACCTTTTGGCTTCAAGAATGCGGGCGCGACTTATCAGCGACTTGTGAACAAAATGTTCGAGGACCTGATAGGCAGGAACGTGGAAGTCTACGTTGACGACATGCTTGTCAAAAGCAGGGCGAGCGGCGATCACATAAAGGATTTGGCCGAGGCCTTCCACGTGCTCAGGACCCACCAGATGAAGCTCAACCCGAGAAAGTGCACATTCAGCGTAGCTTCGGGGAAGTTCCTGGGTTATATCGTGTCATATCGGGGGATCGAGGCAAACCCAGAAAAGATAAAGGCAATCCTGGACATGCGATCTCCGCGGATGGTAAAGGAGGTCCAGAAGCTTATCGGGCCGGTGGCGGCCCTCTCCCGTTTCCTGGCGAAATTGGCTGAGAAGCCAGCCTGGTGTAGACGAGTTCAGTAAGGCATCTATGTGGACCCTGCACGTGGATGGCTCCTCGATGAAGGATGGCTGCGGAGCTAGTGTTGTTTTGCGCACGCTCGAGGGGCTGGAGATAAAATATTCACTAACCCTGGGGTTCTCGGCCACTAACAATATTGCAGAATATGAAGCCTTGCTGGCTGAGCTTCGGTTAGCTAAGGAGTGCTCGGCTAAAAACTTAGTCGTTTACAGCGACTCTGAGTTGGTCGTCAATCAGGTCCGTGGGAACTTCGACGTCAATAACCCACAGCTCTCCAAGTACCTCTTCAAAGTTAGAAGTGCGACCTCGGATTTCGTGGCAGTCAAGTTTGTCCACGTCCTAAGGGAAGAAAACGCCAAGGCCGACACGCTGGCAAGGGCGGCGGCTTTGGGAGATCCGGAACAGTATGCTTGAGGGATGCGTGAAGTTCTAAACAGATCCAGTATCGAAGACCTCGAGCCAGAGGTGATGCAAGTGTCTAACGGCAACACCTGGATGACTCCTTACCTAAGGTACCTATCCGATGGCACATTGTTCGAGGATCCGAATGAGGCCAAGAAGGTAAAGAAGACAGTGGGGTGGTACACGATTATGGATGACCAGTTGTACCGGCGAGGTTTCTTAACCCCTTACTTAAGGTGTCTCATCCCTGAGGAGGCCGAGTATGCCCTCCAAGAGGTGCACCTCGGGATATTCGGGTCCACATCGGAGGGAAGAACCTGGCCTTCAAACTCATGAGGTAGGGATACTACTGGCCAACGATGAAGTACGACGTCATGGACTTTGTGCGCAAATGCGAGAACTGCCAACTCCATAGCAACGTGAGTTATCGCCCCCACACAGATCTCTGGGCACTCCAGTCGTCGTGGCCGTTCGCCCAATAGGGGCTCGACATTCTCAGACTGCTCCTGCTCGCGCCCGGACAGAGGAAGTTCCTAGTCGTAGGGATAGATTACTTCACCAAATCGGTGGAGACAGTGCCACTTGTAAGGATAACGGAACAAAATGCCACTGAGTTCCTCCTGTAGAACATCGTGTGCAGATTTGGGATTCCAGAGTGTATCATGATCGACAACGGGACGCAGTTCACCGAAAAACGGTTCACTAAGTACTACACCAGCCTGAAGATTAACTTGGTCAACACATCAGTAGCGTACCCCCAAGCCAACGGGCAAGTGGAGGTCACAAACCGCACAATTTTGCATGGGCTCAAGACTAAGCTGGAGTGTTCCGAGGGCTCGTGGGTGCACAGGCTGCCGTCCGTCCTCTGGACATACAGGACGACGCCCAGGGAATCCATGAGGGGACCCCCTTTAGCCTCTGCTACGGGGTTGAAGCTGTCATCCTAATAGAAGTAGGCCTCACAAGTCCGCGGGTTGGATATTTCAGTTCAACCAACAACAGCCAGAGGCTCTGGGAAAACCTCGACATGCTCGAGGAGGTCCACGACCAAGTTAGGCTAAGGGTAGCGGCGTACCAGCAGCGGGTTGCCCGCTACTACAATAAGAGGGTAAAGGCGCGGTAGTTCGATGTTGGGGATTTGGTGCTGAGAAGCGTGGAGGCCACGGGGAAAAACGCCGGCAGAAACAAACTCTCCTCGAATTGGGAGGGACCATTTTTGGTCTTTGCCATCCTTCGGGGCTGGGCCTGCAAACTGCGCACCCAAGAGGGCAAGCTGGTACTCCAAACTTGAAACGGCACACACCTCAGAAGATACTACCTGTGATAAACGGATCGCCTGCTATCCAGGTAACCTGCCAAACTTAGGCTGTCCTTAAGTGAGACAACCTTCTCGCCCCTTATATGTATATATAAGCAAAAAAAAAAAAGGAAAAAAAAGAGAAGGGGTTCAAAAACTCGGATTCGTCCGAGCGGCCGAAGAGGTCGTATTCCAAAAACTCGAATTCATCCGAGCGGCCTAAGAGGTCGTATTCCAAAAACTCGTATTCGTCCGAGCGGCCTAAGAGGTCGTATTCCAAAAACTCGGATTCGTCCGAGCGGCCCAAGAGGTCATATTCTAAAAACTCGGATTCGTCCGAGCGGCCCAAGAGGTCGTATTCCAAAAACTCGTTTTCGTCCGAGCGGCCCAAGAGGTCGTATTTCAAAGCTCAAATTTGTTTGAGCGACCCAAGAGGTCGTATTGCAAAACTCGGTTTCGTCCCAGCGGTCCAAAAGGTCGTATTTCAAAACTTGTATTTGTCCAAATAGCCCAAGAGGTCACACGACAAAGAACTTAGATGTTTGTTGGACGTAAGGCTAATTTGTTTAGCGCCATGACGAAGAACACTCTAGAAATCAAGGAGAGGGAATCAAATACTCGAGCTGAAATTGAATATCTATTTTATTCATGTATAACGTACGAACAACAATAAAAAAAAAAAGAGAGAGAAGCTAGCTTTCAGAGGGATCCCATCGTGGAGTGGTCCCAGGTTGCCCTTTTTCTTGAGAATGGGAAGCCTTTGCCTCGCCCGAGCTCCCTGGCTGATCAAAAGGACGAGGACCCCCGAAAGGGCTCGGACGTGGGGACCTAAGAAATGGCCTCCTTGCAATGCCATACACGTCCCCGGGGCATGTGGCGCTTGCGTTTCGTGGATCCAGCACGGCAGTGGGGAACCGCGGATATAGCAATCTCATCAGCCGACGGCACAAATGAATGCTGTCCCAATACTTGGTCTCCTACCGGGGCGCTATATCCACGGCTCTCACCGACGCCCTCAGCGCTTCCTCCAGCTGGAGGTTCTTTTCTTGGAGGAGTCCGTACTGAATTTGCTGAAGCCTTAGGGTTTCCTCAAATGAGGCGTTCTTCGCAGTGGCCTCAGCAAGCTCCATTTGCAGCCGCTGGCTGTCCTCTCGAGCAGCCCTTAAAGACTCCATCTCCGAGCAGGCTTGGGCAACTTCGCCAATCTGCTGATTGAGGCTCCCAGCTAGATCCTAGAACTGCAAGAAGAAGCGAGTTCATTAAGACACAGACCACAGGAAGCAAGACAGATGGAAAAATGGTGAAATACCTTACAGACGAGAGAGTCATGACTTTGGTCACTCTCCCCTGCGACCTCGGGCTCCAGCGACTCATCTACAGGCGCCGCAGGGGCATCAAAAACAGCCTCAGACGAAGGACCTTCAGAAATAGGGGGCTCAACAACTTCCAAGGGCTCGACAACTTTTGGGGGCTCTGAGACCGCGACCTCAACCTCATTGCCGCTAAGAATCTTGAAAGTATCCTCGGTAGGAGCGATGACGGTTGGCTCTACTCTACAAGGCTCCCTAACCTCAGCAGCCTTCAGGTCTGGAACGGTCACAATCATAGCCGCCTCCTCGCCCTGATTGTCTCCAGCCTCCTCTGCGGCCTAAAAAACGTTAGGGTCTTGGGATGGACCAATAGGAAAGTCCGAGACTTCACCTTGAATTTCAACAGCAGCAGAAGAAGGGCCTGCGACCTCAGGCTCCGCAGTAGGTCCGACAACCATACCTCTGGCCCTCCTGACAAGAGGCACAATGATGGCGTCATCATCGTCGGATGAGGAGTGTTCAATGATTGGCACGGGATCCTACGAGACCTCAGTCCGTTGACTCTTCCGTGGCCTCTCGGACGGCTTATCAATGGTAAGGGAACTCACTTTTTTCCTTAATCTCTTCTTCTTCTTCTTTGCAGTTGCAGCAGCGATGGAGTCCTCAGATGTTGTCACCCATTTGGCCTTCGCCAAGCTCTCAGGCGATAACCAGGTGTTTTTCTTTCCAACATTAAAGCTGCCAAGGTTGGCCATCACCAAGTCCGTGACCACCTTGGCAACTTCCCTCTCCTCCGCAGTGGCATCCGAGCAATGTTTGCTCGCCACGTTTCACCATGTAAGGGAGAGCTCCCAGTTCTCCCCGACACCCAAAAAGAAGAATTTGTCTTTCCACATTTTGGTAGAATCTGGGTTTCCTCCACTCATCACAGCGAACTCTGGTCGAGGAGTCATGGTGATCCAGTCGAGATTATGAGTGAAGCGAAACATGACCTTCACCATGGCTACCTCGAGAACTTTTTGGTGGCAACGCGCAAACACACAAAGGGAAACTAAGTACCCGATGGCGTTCGGCTGAAGCTTGGCGGACGGGACGCCCAACTCCCTCATCAGATGGTATAACTCCAAAGGAATAGGGAAGCGAAGCCTACCTTTGAGATGGACTTCATAAATGGCGATGAAGCCGTCAGGAGGGCTGCAAGCTCTCTTAGTGGCTCCAGGGACCATCATCGCCACAAAGTCTGGAATGTTGTACTTCGCCTGAATCTGTTCAAGGTCTTTAAGGGAGAGAGAGGAAGCAATTTTCTTAACTCCAGGAGCCATGGAAAAGGGAGAAGCGCCTCTGCGACAATGAGAGAAGAGGAACAACGACGAAGGGTTTTGGAAAGCAAGATAAATGCTAAGGATGTGCAGAAGTGAAGGAGGAAGGAAACGAAAATGAAAAGGCAACTTAAAAGGAATTCGAAAACGTAAAACAGCGCCCTCATCATAACCCTTGCCACGCATCAGTGGCCCATGCGCAGGGAGCGATCGTGGGCTTTGGCTTCCTAAGGCAACGTCACTTCAATCAATGACGCATTTAATATCTTGCAGAAACCCAAACGGCGGCGCAAGATGGGTCTCGGACTGTAAGAAGGCCTCGGACGGATGAGAGACAACTCCCATCAGCAAGGTGCGGCACCTGTGGACTGCCACTGTAGAAGAGCGCTTTCCAGACATGTCAAACGGTTGAAGTTCTCCAACCCTTTGACATGGGGGGTTAATGATGGGTCCCGATGCCTAAGGTCTAGAAAGGAAGGCCCAAAGAGTCAAGTCTACGAACCAGGAGACTTACGAGGACGATTTGGTCCAAAAGGCCCAAAGGCAGTCATTTGTATGCTAGGAGGCCCAAGAAGCCTAATTTAGCCCAAGAGGTTAAGTTGGCCTTAGAAGTCTGAGGACCTAGGCCAGCGTCCCAAGAAGTCCAATTGGCGACAATAGTCCAAGAGACCAATTTGACCCAAGAGACCAATTTGACCCAAGAGGCCCGAGGATGCCATAAGAGACTATCGTCACCAACGAAATTCCGAGGACATAAAACCAAGAATATAACACTGAAATCCCAAGGGCCTTTAGCAAGCGAAACGTCCGAGAATCTAACTTAATAAGTCCGAGGATTCGGCAAAGACCCAGAATGCTTTCTAGGTACGAGGACAATTGTTCATCTCTGAATTGTCAGGACAGGGAGAAAGGGGGCCCAAAATTACCGAACACGCCAGCTCAGACAATTCACTGTTGCTAAGGAGCATGCGTTCTCTGCAACACGCCACCTCTGTAGGAAATCATGGCACTCAGAGTACGAACAATCATTATGGGGCTAATGGCACTTGACACGTCGAATCAGCAGAGTTGGTGGCAGGCCTCCTTGACACGCCGAGTCAGCAGAGATTGGAGGCAGGCCTCCCTGACACGCCGAATAAGCAGAGATTGGTGGCAGGCCTCCCTAACACGTCGAATCAGTAGAGTTGGTTGCAGGTGTCCTAGTACACGATAACGCCACGTGTCCCATTTTAATTGCATGATCCCCCTCTATAAATACTCTATTCAAGCAACAAGAGAAAGAATTCCAAGAGCTAGCATTTGCGTACACACCGTGAGCAGCAATTAAGTGAAAAAGAAAGAAAGTTAGAAGAGAAAAGAGAGAACGAGATCCTTTGCCTTATAACTTTGTATGGCAACAAAAAGTGCCACTGTGACCAGTTATATTCCATTCTAAAGGTAGTGAAATCTTTCGGACCTAGCGTCCACCACCGTGGTTTTTCTACCTTTCATTCAAGAAGGAATTTTCCACGTAAAGTCCTCGTGTATTGTGCCATTGTCCCATTTTCCTTCCCGAAGCACCATTCTCGTCGAATTTAACAATTCTTTTTGTGTTGCATGATTCCGTCCGTCCGAGGGCATCGAAAGAGCGTCAAGAGCAAACTCGGACTCTTGTTGTACGGCAGCCGGAATACGATGATGCAACACTATCAAACTTTTAATTTAGGTCTTACATACCATAATATCAAATAAGAGTTCAAAGGATATGAGATTTTCTCTTCGATATATCTTTCGACAATTAAATTAGTAACTTTTTTTAAAAAAATAAAAAAATGGTAAAAATAATAAGAATGTAAGATATGAAAAGGTAGAATATTAGGCTCTGAAATTTCTAGATAATCAAGTAGCGGAAAGGCTAAAACTCTATACTTTTTTTCTGAATTTTTCTATCCATTTTCAGTAAAAGTTGGTAGATTTATAATCGTATTATTAGTTAATAGCAATTTTTTAAAGAGAAATAATTGACCCTAATATGAGTTATTTTTTAATTAAGAACTAAATAATTTAACTGTTCATTATACTTTAATTAATTGGCTTTCTAGTGATAATTAACTTAATTGTTTTCTTAACTATGAGGTCTGCAAACCACTTGGTTAGATTAATTCTTCAGTTCATTTAATTGTTCTATATGATTAACTATCCAATTTGACTAACGCTTAGTTTATTATACGAATATTCATCTATTAAGATTTTTCAGTCCATCTCTTCAGTATCTAATAAGCTATTTAGATGCTCGATTGTTGGAATGCTTAACCGCTCAATTATTCGACCACTCAGTAGCTCAATCAATCGGCTACTTGGCATTCGTTCATTTGTTGTAGTTCCTTTTTAACCTGATTAGATTTTTATTATCTGTATTTACTCTTAACAATTCGTCTAATTAACACTTTTTTCAAAATTTATTACTCATTAGCTCTTTATATCATGAATCAGATCAGCATTATTTTAGATAATATCTAACAAAAATATAACAAAAAAGTTTATACATTGTACTTCGCAAAATTGTATTACAGCACCAAGAATATCCCACCTGGAAAGCCTTTTAAAAAAATATTATATTAAATAACTATTTAA
>JAODPA010137234.1:0-16210 GCA_025585075.1 Nepenthes mirabilis
TCTTAACACTTTTCAATATAATGATCATGTTTAACAAAAGTATCATTATAATTTTTTACTCTGATCGTACTCTCCTCCATTCTACTTTTCTTTTTGAGTCTTTTTGGGGAGATTATTTTCTATAACTATTTATATTATTAATCGAATTTCATTTCTTACCATTTTAAACTAATATTCATATGAGTGTCTCCACAAAAAAACTTACATACTTGTTCAATTCCTAAAGTTTTTTTATTATACTTGTTTTAACCTACTACTTCTTCTAAGTTTACTAAACCTGAACATTATTCTCGTCTTTACTACTTCTTTGATTATAACATTGAAAATAAATGCTATCAATATTGTGGCCCTTTAACCAAGCATCTTTGAATATTCAAAAATATCAAGTTCTCAAAATATAATATTTTTACTAACATCTCTCAATTCCTTTCTCACACTTCATCTTACACTTAGATTTTTATAAATTCAGCCATAAATCTCTTTTAAAATTTTACATTTAATACGAGTTATATAAGTTCAACCGCTACTAGTGAGTTTGGATAATTCAATAATCCATGTATCACAACCACGCCTATAGAGTCTTCCTCTACTTTGGATATTTGTTGCTTAAATTGATTACGAGCTCCTCCTACTCATTTTTGTGACTATCACTGTTTTTGTACTCTTACTACTCATTATGAACCACACAACTGTCGTGGAATATGCTCAAATCCTTTCTGACAATAAGTTGTCTAAAAAGTTTGATACTCTTCACAAGACTCATATTTTGGATCTCGTTGTTCTTCTACTTGATAAGACTATCGTAGGAAATAAATAGGTGTACAAATAAAAAATAAATTATGATAAATTGAAAGTCCTATACAAAACTCGTCTTATCTGAAGGAAACTTTTCGATCCCAAATCACACAAAATTTTAACCCCACAATAAATTAGTAGAAGTAATACAAATAAATAAATATTCAATACATGAAAAGAATATTTAATTATAGATGATATGAGTAATACGACCATATAAATGGAGGCAATAACAAATAATAATAAATGAATAATTTTTGGTGACGAAGGGATAACTCGATAATTACGGCTATCAAGAAAAATCCTCTAGGTTTCAACGATAAAAAAAATATACACTATAAAAATTAATTTACATATCGAGTGGTAACGACGCGCTAACCTAACCGACCTACTCCGATCTTGTGATTTCTACCAAGAAACCCCTTGGATTTACCCACAGTAGTAGAATTGGATACCTTTTGGTCTTCACATTAATCTTTCCTTTCAAACCACTTGAATTGCCGAACACCACTGAGGTCTAGTGTCCAAGCCATAGACGTCGCCGCAAAGGTTAACAGGAGAGAAGTGTAAATGAGAAAGCACAATGTGAAGAGAAAACTTTGACAATAGAGTACAATCGTTAGTGTGAAGTTTTTTAAAAAATGGAGTACAAGTACGATAGGTTTTTTAAGAAAAAAACTCCTCAAAAGTCTGCTAGAATCCGCAACGTTCAAAACATGAGACATATATATATATATAGCCTAAATTGTTTAAAAAATAAAAGAGCCATTAGAAATAAAATGGCCGCACCGCTTGAGCATCGCTTGAGCGCACGACAAGCACAGGATAGGGTTTAGGTGATTTTGTGCCCTAGCGCTCGAGAGGAGATCGGGTGTTCATCGAGCGACCCGGTTATAAAAAACGAGCCTAGGTGGCGCCTCGGGCAATCATTAAGTGCCCGGTTCTAGAAATCGTGCCTAGGTGGCACCTCGGGCGCTCATCCGACACAACACCTGGGGAAGGGCAGAACGGAGGAAAGGAAGGTGTGAACGCTGGGATGTGACGATGACGGCCTTCGGGCATGAGAACGATGAAAATCTTTGAGACCGATATGTAGCCGCAGATACCAAATGCGCCGACAGAAGCCAAATAACCAACCTGACACGGTCACAAAATTTGCCTACTCAAAATGCGACTAACAATCTCCCCCTTTAACAATTTTGTGATAAGAACCTATACAAAAAACACAATAATAAAATACAAGAGAATTACAAGTTCAAATACCATTAAAATAAAACCCGTGTATATAAAAATTGACTCAAAGGTACACAAAAATTGACTCAATGGTACATTTGAGACTACATAAGGAAGTACAAGAAAAGGAAAGAAAAAAATGGAAGATGCCAAGCTGCTGGCCAAGGGAGAACTGAGAACTGCTATTCCTAGACAACCATGGTTAGTACAAATATAGATAATAGCAGTAAAATAATAGCAGGAGATAGGCAGAAGGAATCATAAATGAAAATAAATAACCATAAAATAAAACTCCCCTAGACAGGATACCCTCCCCCTATCTCCCCCTACATCTCATAACAAAATCTTCCTTTAAGGAAGAGATTGATAGTATTATCTCCCCCTTTTTATCACGAATGACCAAAAAATAATGAAGTTCACTCTTCTTAATCTAAAGTTTCTTACCACATTTTATAGTGTTATTGAAATTAAAACTTAATCTAAAGCTCTACCTTTTGATTTTCTAGAAAATTATTTTGCCATGACATTTCAGGGCAGTAGGGGGAATATGACTAATAATGCCGCACCCATGACATGTTGTTGGTATATATTTAGTATTGACATCCGAACTATACAATTGCTTTCTAATGTTTTGAAAATTGACACAGTTCTTGAGGAAAACTCTCAACGACTGATCAATACGGCCAGACAAAGTGCTGCTTTGTCTTGGTATGGAAGTGGGTCAAAAAAATACAGTTTTAGGGTTAACACTGGTTTTTAAGGCTTTTTTTGAATAACCCAAACCGGTTTTATTTTCTCTGATTTTTTCCAAGCTGAGCATATGATCCAATTGTTTGGACCCATTTGAAAATTATTTCATATCATTGCGAGTAACCTCGAGGTCAGATTTAAGAGTCTTGATCTCGTCGATAAATGAGCAATTCAATTTCTCAACCTCTTGGATTTTTGTGTCTAATTCAAATTTAAGTGCTAATTTCTCATTTTTTAAATTTTGTCTATTTAGACTTTAATGACACATTAGTTTTCTTGATCTGGAGGCATTTCTTAAATAATTTATCATAAGTATCCTGAAGGTCATACAATTCAACCTTAGACTGGTTCTCAGAGTCATCAGATAGAATAAGGTTTTCTTCTAAACATTCATCGGGCCACAAATTGAAGTCATAAAAGCCATGTACTTGACAGGGCCATCTTTAGTGCATCTTTCAACATCTTATTCTTCGTCATTACTCAAGGTCGCATTAACTTTTACGGCTTGACCTTATTGGCATTTAAGATTGGGGCATTCAGCACGATAATGGCCAAAACTTTTACACTCGGGGCATTGAACACCTTAGGTATTTTTCAACATGGTTTCTTCAATTTCACATTGATTTTTCTTATCAAATTTATGAAATCTTTTTAAATCCACATTTGGTTTGTCAAAAGAAGGTTTATTTTTCTTCAAGGATTTTTTAAAATTTCTAACAAATAAGGTAAAATTTTCATTGCTATTCGACTCCTCATCGGTGTTGATGGATACAACAACATATGGGTTGATTTAACATGGAAGGCCCACTGAAGAAGGCCCATTGGGTCATAGAGTTGTTTGGGAACAAGAAAACTACTACGGTTTATCAGACACGTGGAAAGAACTGTTCTTGGTAATCGGTCGTAACGGATCAAACCGGTCGTAACGGATCGAGCTGGTTGTAATAGATCAAAACCAATTTTTAAACTGTATGATCTGATCAGGTGTTCCGGTTAGGGAATGGATAGCTATAAAGATCCCCTGTTGGGAACAGAGATGGAGAGGACAAAAAAACCGTTCCCAAATAATAAAATCTTTATACTATTTCTTTACTGGATTCTCTTTGTATATGATGGAGAATGAATGAATGATTCAAGTTGAAAGAAGGAAATTCAATTGTTTCTCAATTTTATATCAGTCTAGTCGTGATGCATAAATTCGGGATGCTAATAGTTAATGCCTCATTTATTCACAGATTCGGCATTAATTAAACTTCTTTGACTCCTGAATCTAAGTCGTATCATTGACATCGTCTGTGAAAAATCGACAAAAAGCCAACTTTTCCATCCCATTCTTCAAAAATGGTCAACACAAGAACTCGAACCAATGTTCCTACTAGAGATGCCACTTCCGCTAGCAACCCACCTCCTGTTATCATCCAAACAGAAAACCGACAGGAGGAGTTAATGCAAGCATTCAACACTCGGATGGATAATATGACGGAAGCAATTCAGAATCTCTACACTCAGTTTGGATGAAGCAGGCCCGCCATCCCGGTTATAACTAACAAGAGAAAAGACCGCAAAAGAAAATACACAATCCAGCAAGCGAACCGACCAATAATTCAAGAGCAAGTGGCCTCTAGCAATGCGGAAGGCCGATCTTGATTAGAGGGCCGATTAGGTCCTGTCTCACAAAATCAGAATCCGAACCATCAAAATCCGCGATACTCTCAAAGTAGACAAAGGTCACCTGAGCGGGAGGTTGCATCCTGTAATGTACAATCGGAACGTGAGAATGTTCATCCTACCCGAAAAGAAACGCAACCCATGGAGTTGAGGACATACCTTAATGTAAAGAGATCTGCTCCTGCTCCTCAAGTGGAGAAAAAAGTAGAAAAAATTTGGCAGCATGTGTTCGGAGGAAGCACAGGACGTTCTGTCGACTTGCATGG
This sequence comes from Nepenthes mirabilis, assembly GCA_025585075.1. Taxonomy (NCBI): domain Eukaryota; kingdom Viridiplantae; phylum Streptophyta; class Magnoliopsida; order Caryophyllales; family Nepenthaceae; genus Nepenthes; species Nepenthes mirabilis. The sequence goes on from JAODPA010137234.1 coordinate 4,713, forward strand.
GTCACCATTTACAATGAAAATCCGTACATGACCTCTCTCGCATAAATTCAAAATGCCAACTTTGGATACTTATGATGGAAGTTCTGATCCTATGGATCACCTAGATCACTTCAGAACCCTTCTGAGTTTCCAAGGTCTAGATGAAATGACAATGTGCCAATGCTTTCTATTGACTCTCAAAGGAGACGCTCGGATCTGGTTCTACCGACTACAACCAAATTCAATTCGATCTTTTGAAGAATTAGCTGATAGTTTTCTGATCCAATTCGCTTCCAGTGGAAGAATTGAAAAGCAATCTTGGTATCTTGCCAGAATAAAGCAAGGTTCAACTGAAAGCCTAAAAAATTTCTTAGCTCGATTCACTAAAGAAGCTTGACAGATCCCACGAATAACTGATGAAGTAAAATTGAACACTTTTATGTCAACATTGGAGCCGGGTGAATTTTTTAAACATCTGGCACACAGTGATCCCCAAACCTTCGTGAAGTAGAATCAATAGCTCGAGCATACATTGCGGCAGAAGAAGCTAATGAAGTAAAAAAGCCAGTGCAGTTAGACAACAATCAACGGGGACCGCCCAATGGAAAGAAAAGAAATAATGACCGTTTATATTCTCAAGAAAGAGAACAACCCAGAACAGGGCCTGGAGTTACTAGGGAGTTCAAACCTTTGAACCTGACTCCCTTGAATGAATCTCGAACAAATATCCTCATGCAAATAAGGGATGAAAAGTTCCTTAAATGTCCGAAGCCACCCAAAAATCCAGAAGGAGGAGATCAGACTAAGTATTGTCATTATCATTGTTCTCCGGGACATAGCACTGAGGAATGTCAAACTCTGCAGAAGGAAATAGAAGAACTCATCCGGAAAGGCTATCTGACAAAATTTCTGAAGGATTCTGAAAAAACTGCTGAGCAAGCAGAAGAAAGGCAACAACAACCACTGAAGAGCCGAGTTGCTGTAGGCCTGGTCAATATGGTCGCGAGCAAATCATCTAAAGTATATCAACCTGACCGGCTTGAAGATGTTATGAAGATTAAAAAGCCAAAAAATGAGATCGAGTGTGATGTTATTAATTTCAGCAAAAATGACATGGAACATGTATAATGTCCTCATTCCGATCCTCTAGTTGTATCAATACTTATTTCAGATGGTAAACTTGACTACCAACTGAAATGGGTTTTTATAGATAATGGACGTTTAAGTAATTTACTTTATCTCGATACATTTTTCAAATTGGGATTAAAAATGGGCAAATTAAAGCCTGCCGAAGGACCTCTTTTTGGACTAGACAACGAACCGGTTCAAGTACAAGGAATCATTCAATTAGAGATAACTTTGGGAATATAATCCAAAGTGGTATCTCGTATACTCTCATTCCTTGTAGTCGATTTATCGTCGGTTTATAACGCCATATTAGGCCAACCCTGCCTATCCACGTTTGAAGCAGTAATATCCATACCACATTTAAAGATGAAATTTATAATCCCATGTGGCATTGGCGAAGTCTTAGGAGATCAAATAATTGATCGTTCTTGTTATCTATCCCAAATCAGTCAGACAGTTTCTGACGGACCAATCGAAGATCTCGATTATCGGGATAAATTTTCCTTACAACAAGCCCAATCTGGAGAAACAACCAACTAGGTTCTTCTTGACTCCAGTAATCCAGACAAATACGTACAAATTGGAGCTTCGCTCTCAGAAGTTGATCGTGATCGATTGATAACTTTTCTTCGAAAAAATTCAGATTTATTTGCTTGGTCACCTACCGATATGCCAGGAATCTTAACTGATATGATGGTACACAAGTTAGGCCTGGATCCCAGTCATAAATCGGTCAGGCAAAAACGAATGAATTATTCTGTAGAAAAACTCATTGCTATTTGAGAAGAAGTAAAAAAGCTTTTGGACGCCGGTTTTATTCGGGAAGTTTAATATCCAGATTGGCTTTCCAATGTGGTCCTGGTGAAGAAAAGTAGCGAAAAATGGCGATTGTATGTGGACTTCACTAACATAAACAAAGCATGCCCAAAGGACAGTTTTTCACTACCCAGAATAGACTTATTGGTAGATTCAACATCTGGACACAAATTGTTGAGTTTTATGGATGTTACTTAGGCTACAACCAATCCAGATGAGTCCAAAAGATGAGGAGTATACATCTTTCATGACAGATTAAGGAACTTACTGTTACAAAGTTATGCCGTTCGGTCTAAAAAATGTTGGAGCCACATACCAACGACTCGTGAATAAAATATTTGAAGCTCAGATTGGCAGAAATATGAAAGTTTATGTGGATGACATGCTCGTAAAAAGCAAAATTGCCAAGGATCATGTTGGCGATCTTAATGAAGTATTTGAGGTACTTTGACAATATCAGATGAAATTAAATCCAACCAAATATGCTTTCGGGGTTTCCTCTGGGAAATTTTTAGGCCTCATAGTCTCTAGATGAGGAATTGAAGCCAACCCTAAAAAGATAAAAGCAATTATAGAAATGAACCCACCACGAATGGTGAAAGACGTTCAAAGGCTCACTGGAAGGTTGGCATCGCTCTCCCGATTCCTATCCAAGTCGGCAGAAAGATATTTACCTTTCTTCAAGACCTTAAGAGGAACCAAGACGAATGGATTTATTTGGTCCTCCGATTGCCAAAAGGCTTTTCAGGAACTAAAAGAATACTCATCTAGCCCTCCCTTATTGGCATCGCCAAAACTTGGAGAAAAATTATTCTTGTACCTGGCGGTTTCATCTGTAGCCATCAGTTCGGTCTTAATACGGCAAGAAATGAAGTACAACAACCGGTCTACTGTGAAAGCAAGACCTTAGTCGGCGCTGAGATTTGATACACACTTGCCGAAAAGATTGCCTTGGCCCTTGTCTATTCAGCAAGGAAGTTGCGTCCTTACTTTCAGGCACACAAAATAATTTTGCTGACCGATCAGCCCTTGAAGTCAATTTTTCAAAAGCCTAATATATTCGGGCGGCTGATAAAATAGGCAATTGAATTGACCGAATTTGACATAGAGTTTAAACCAAGACCGGCCATAAAAGGACAAAATATGGCCGATTTCGTTGTTGAAACTTTGACACCAATTCAAGATGCCCCTGAGGGCAATCCTAGAATCGAAACAACACCGGTTTGGTTATCACATGTAGACAGATCATCAATGCAGTCCGGCAATGGAGTAGGGATGGTCCTACAAACCCCTGAAAGAACAAAGATAAACTATTCATTAAGGCTCGCATTCCCAGTAACTAATAATTTTACTGAATATGAAGCTTTGCTCGCTGGACTTCGGTTGGCTAGAGAATACTTAGCAAAATATATAATTATTTACAGCGATTCAGAGTTAGTTGTAAATCAAGTCCAAGAAAATTTCAAAACCATAAGCCCTTCCTTAGCAAGTTATCTTACTAAAGTAAGGAATATGATGAAAAACTTCGATAAGGCAGAAATAGTACATATTTCAAGGGAAGATAAATGAAGAACCAATCAACCAGTAAAGGCTGCAGTAACCAAAAATCCCGAGCAATACTCAAAGATTATGCGTGAAATTCTGTCCACTCCCAATATTGAAGAATCTGAACATAAAGTTCTACAATTAACTGCAAGCGAAAATTGGATGTCTCCATATTGGAGATACCTTAGGGAGGGAGTTCTACCAGAAAATTCAGAGGACAGGAAACATGTAAAGAAAATGGTTGTATGGTATACCATAATAGATGGGAAAATATACCGGAAGGGATATTCGGTCCCGTAGTTGCATTGTCTTACTCCGGAGGAAGCCGAATATGTGTTGAGCAAAGTACACTTAGGAATATGCGGATAACACATAGGAGGTAAGAATCTTGCATTCAAAATAATGCGTCAAGGATATTATTGGTCTACTATCAAAAGGGACGCCATGGAATTCGTCAAAAAATGTGAGAACTGCCAATTACATGGCAATATGACGCACTAACCACCCACAGAGATGAAATCCTTACATGTTCCTTGGCCGTTTTCGCAATAGGGGCTCGATATATTGGGTCCTTGTCCTGTGACAACTGGACAAAGAAAATTTGTTATGATTGGCATCGATTATTTTACCAAGTGGGTAGAAGCTGCTCCATTGGCCAGGATAACTGAGCACAATGCTATTGAGTTCGTTAAGCACAACATCGTCTGTCGATTTAGAATTTTCGAAACGATAATTACTGACAATGGGACTTAATTCACTGGAAAACATTTTACTCGGTACTGTGCCAATTTGAGCATCCAGTTGGTTTATACTTCAGTAGCCTACCCCCAATCAAACGGACAAATAGAGGTTACCAACCGAACTCTATTATATGGATTGAAGATAAAGTTGGAAGACACTGAGGGCTCCTGAGCAGATGAACTACCATTAGTATTATGGTCGTACTGCACGACACCAAAAGAGCTCACACGAGAAATAACATTCAGCCTATGTTTTGGAACTGAGGCGGTCATACCGGTGGAAATCGGACTACCCAATCTACGAGTCGAAAGTTTTGATCCAGTTAGTAACGCCCAAAAAATTAGGGAGCAACTTGAATTGCTTGAAGAGACAAGAGAAACGGCACAAGTTCGCATAGCAGTTTACAACAACAAATCGCTTGATATTATAACAAAAAAGTAAAAGCTCGCCAATTTGACATTGGAGACTTAGTTCTGATGAGTATTGAAGTAACAGAAAAAATAATTAACAGAAACAAGTTTTCTCCCAATTGGGAGGGCCCATTTATCGTCTCTGCTATTCTCCGGGATGGAGCTTATAAATTACATACACAAAATGGTAAACTCGTACCAAAAACATGGAATGCTATCCATTTAAAAAAGTTTTATTAGCAATGCTCACTTCGGATCCTTACAGGTATCATGTATACCTTAAAATATGTACCTCGTTCCGATATTAATATAAAAAAAAATTTACTGTATTTTGATTAACCGTTTATATTCTATGTAAAATATGGCATGATTACTGATCGACCTAAGCTGCCCCTAAGTCAAATGGTCAAACACTACTTGCCTACAGACCTATAAGCGCTCTTGAGGATATTGAAAACCTCGGTTCTATATCGAGCGACTTATTTTGACGTCGAATTATAAATGTTGGATCCATTCCAATTGACATGCAAGCAAGCGGTCAAATATGTTAAAACCTTAGGGGGTTATCCAACACACGTGTGGCGACTCCAATATATAAGGACGAGCATGTTCAGTCTACGATGGTCAAATAAATATCAAGTAATCTTTAATGACAATCAAAAATTTATGTAAACACGAGTTCAATTGATGTATAGCCATTAAAAACATATACATATATCTATATACATCTATATCAAGGGGCTCCCAGGAGGGTGTGATGAGGATTCGCCTCTATCAAGAAAGTCCTTCAGATCAGATCGGCGGTACACACCCACGTTCCTTTGGTCAAAAAAATTAATTGGGAATTGGGGATCAATCAACAAAGCTATCTTCTGACAAAAACGAATGCCTTCTTGAAATCTGGCGTTCAGAGTCGATCCTACTTCTTCAAGTCTGAGTCAGATCAGCAGTTCAAAACTTAAATGGGCTAACTCATTTTGGAAGTCCAATAGATGAAGCTTGGAAGATTGGAGCTCATATCTCACCTTGCAATTCGGATTCAAGATTAAAATTTTGATCCTTATACTGCTGGGCTTCTGCGATAGCTGCCTCCATCTTATTCTTCATTTCTTTTAGCGCTATTGGATCAACCCAATTCTGAGACAGGCTTTGAACTTCTTGCTGAAGATGCCCAATCCAAAGTCACCGTTGATGAATCCTGATTCTCATGATTTCATTCAGCTTTTCATCATGTAAAAAAAAAGGAAAGTCAGTCGGTCCAAATCGGTAAAATCAGACCGTATCCAAAAAATGCAATATTACCTAAAACTTGCTTGGATAAAACGTGCATTCAAAGCAACTTCATTCAAAGACATCCTCCAAGCAAGAGTGGATGGATGATCTGGATAGCCCCTAGGACTAGGATGAGAAGAAGGGGCAGGAGTGTTCATCCAGTCTGGGCGAACTCTATCTTGAACATCCATTGGATTGGACACTGAAATTTCTGGGCAATGAATTTCCTTCTCAAAACGGGGTGGATTGGCAACAGGTTGAGATTGAGCCTTGGCTGGACCAATGGAAAGAGTGGCAATATCCTCAGGAGGTGCCTCAGAAGCAAGGGCAGCTTCTTGAATCCGGTCTTAAAGATAGGCCGGTTGAGTGAAATCGCTGATCATTAAAGCTCTTGGAGCCTCCTCAGTTCTGGGCTCACTGTAAATTTCGGAGAGAGGTGGGAGTCCACCATATGTAGCCATTTCAGACCCAGTGTTCCTATCCGGCATTTGAGCGTTAGAGGTCAGTTCGGCCACCTCCTCAATCACCTGCACAGTAGGCGCTGAAGAAACTGAAGGTAAGACAGATTCTCCTACTGGTTTCTTCATTCTAGTCATCCTCTCCGATATCGATACACCAGTATCAGTAGAGGAAGAGGATAGACTTGCCAAAACCATTCGGCGACGGGAGGTTGAACTTTTAATTTTGGATTGCTCAATTTTCCTCTTAAGACGTTTTGGAGTATGACTACTTACTGCTGTGGTCACCAATCAAGGCTCTCACTTGGCTAACATTGGAATTTCAGGAGAAAAAAGGCGCTCCTTGTCACAAAACGAATCGAGGTTATCCCGAATTAAATCGGTAAATGGTTGAGCCGATTTTTCCTCGTCATCTTTGAATTTACCAGTAAAAGAAGACGGAACATTGCCCCAACCGATAGAAAAACCCAGATCAAAGCTAGCCTTCAAAAACAAAAACCTATCTTTTCAATTTTTGACTAATTTATAAATTACCCTACCAATATTTAATTCACGGGGTGTCAAGGAAATCCAGTCTCCACTTTGACTAAATTTGAAAAGCACTTTCACGGTTGTAATATTCAATGTAAGCCCACGATGCCGAAAAAAGATGCAAAGATTGCAAAGATATATGATGACATTAGCGTGAAACCTAGCAATGGGGACTCCAAGTTCCACAAAAATCTAACATAATTCCAGAGTAAGAGGAATACGTAAACCGCTATTGAGATGGGCTTCAAAAATGGTGAAATACTCATCAGGAGGAGAACAAACCCTATCACTCTCAGAAGGAACCAAGAAAGGTATTTCCTTACAGATCTTAAACTTAGTATAAATTGAATCTATGTCAGTAGATGAAAGAACCGATTGAAGAGTTTGAACGCGAGGAGCCATGGTGAAGAAAAGAGTTTGAAGTGAAACGGCAAGGAATGGGAGGAGCCGGATTTATAATTGAGTTCAAATTTTGGCACCGATTCCAAACTGTTTCTTAGGAATGATGGCCAACTGACGGTGTCATAATAATGCACATGTGGCAGAATCAGATAGGGTTACTCGCTAGTACGTAATTAATATTTGGCCCATCCTTTGAGGGAACCTGATAAGGGTTTTAGATGATTTCAAAATTCAAAATGGCTGACAGCTAATTTCGGTTCAACTCGGCAAGCAAAAACGCCGATTTTAAACTCAAGCCGGCTGATAGCCGATTTCAGTCCAAATCGGCATGAAGAAATGCCGATTTCAAATTCAAGCTGGCTGACAACCGATTTCAGTCCAAATCGGCAAGAAGAAATGCCGATTTCAAATTCAAGCGGGCTGACAGCCGATTTCAGCCCAAATCGGCAAGAAGAAGCGCCGATTTCAAAATTTAAAATGGCTGACAGCCGATTTCAGTTCAACTCGGCAAGCAAAAACGCCGATTTCAAATTCAAGCTGGCTGACAGCCGATTTCAATCCAAATCAGCAAGAAGAAATGCCGATTTCAAATCCAAGCTGACAGCCGATTTCAATCCAAATCTGCTAGAAGATAATGCCATTTTCTATTCAAAAGACAGTTGAAAAAGTCAACTGGGAAAAAGACATTTTTTTCGTTTTCAAATAAGTTATGCTCCAAGAATCCAAATCGGCTAATAAAAGTTCTTTTTCCGATTCAAAGTCCAAATCAGCAGGATGCTAGAAGAAGCATACTTGAGTGACCCATCAAAAAGAACATGTCGCCGGTTGAAAATTCTAACCCGCCAACATGGGGAGTTAGTGATGGGTACAGAAAACATATGTGTTGATTTAACATGTAAGGCCCACTGAAGAAGGCCCATTGGGTCATAGAGTTGTTTGGGAACAAGAAAACTACTACGGTTTATCAGACACGTGGGAAGAACTGTTCTTGGTAACCGGTCGTAACAGATCAAACCGGTCGTAACGATCGAACTGGTTGTAACGGATCAAAATCGATTTTTAAACTATATGATCTGATCAGGCGTTCCGGTTGGGGAAGGGACGGTTATAAAGATCCCCTGTTGGGAACAGAGAGGGCGAGGACGAAAAAACCGTTCCGAAATAATAAGATCTTTATACAATTTCTTTACTGGATTCTCTTCGTATATGATGGAGAATGAATGAATGATTCAAGTTGAAAGAAGGAAATTTAATTTTTTTCTCAATTTGATATCAGTCTAGTTGTGATGCATAAATTCGGGATGCTAATAGTTAATGCCTCATTTATTCACAGATTCGGCATTAATTAAACTTCTTTGAATCCTGAATTTAAGTCGCATCAGGTGTCACGGTCCCTATCTTCCCTAATAGATTTTCGAACAATCGATTTATTTTTTCTTGACAGGGAAAGTGTGTGCTCATAAGTTTGGGAAGATCTTATAAGTTTTTCGATCTTTATTTTATTAAAATCTTTACTTTCTTCAATAGCGGTGACTCTCTATCTAAAGAGTTAAGATAGCGATCTAAGAATTTTTCTAATAATTCTATTTTCAGAAATTCGTTCTTCTAAATTAAAAGTGAAATTTACAATATCGTTTAATTGAGTATAAAATTCATTGAACGTTTGATTATCTTTTATATGGATTTCTTCAAATCTGGTAATAAGCATTTGCAATTTTAAATTGTTTATTAACTTTGTTCCTTCGTGGTTAATCTCAAGTATGTCCCATACATCTTTAGCGGTTTCGCATATGGTATATGTTTAAACTCTTCGGGGGATACCGCCATAAAAATCGCATGTAGTCCATTGCTATTCTAATTGTACAAATCAAGCCATTCTTTTATCTATAAGGACAAAGCTTTCGGTTCATCACCCAAAGTACTTTTAGGTAGAGTCCATCCAATTTGGGTATTAGTCCACATGCATTCATTTATAAATTTGAGAAAGGCTCTCATCTGAACCTTCTAATAGGTATAGTTGCTCCCATCCAAGAATGGAGGAATGTATAGCGATTGACTCGTATACATTTAAATCGGGGGTCGCAGATCAAGGTAAGTCTCTGATACCAATTGAAAAATACTTTTCGGTTTCAAATCACACAAATTTTTGACCCCAAATAAATTAGTGAAAGTAATATAAATAAATATTTAATACACGTAAAGAATATTTAATTCTAGATAATATGTGGAATACGAGTATATAAATGAAGACAATAACAAATAACAATAAAGGAACAATTTTTCATGATGAAGGAAAAACTTGATAATGACGGCTATCGAAAAAAATCCTCTGGGTTTCAACGATTAGGAAAGATATGCACTATGAAAATCAACTTACAGATCGAATGATAATGACGCGCTAATCTAATTGACGTACTTCCATCTTATGATCCCTACCAAGGAACTATTTGGTTTTGCTAACGGTAACGAAATCGGATGCCTTCCGGTCTTCACGTCAATCTTCCCTCTCGAACTACTTGAATTGCTGAACAACACTGGAGCCCAATGTCCACGTTACAGACATCGCCACGGAGGTTAACATACGCGAATAGGTATAAATGAGAAAGCATGAAGTGAAGAAAAAACTTTGTCAATGGAGTACAATCATTAATGTGAAATTTTCTAAAAAAAAAAAAAGTACAAGTACGATATATTTTTCAAGAGAAAAGGCTCCTCAGAAGTCTGCAAGAATCCGCAGCATTCAAAATATGAGAATCTATATATATGGAGCCAAAATTGTTTAAAAAATAAAAGAACTGTTAGAAACAAAAAGGCCGCACTGCTCGAGTGGCACTCGAGCAATGCGGCCGGCATAGGATAGGGTTCGGGTGATTTTGTGCCCAAGCGCTCATCGGGTGCCCCGTTTCTAGAAAATGTGCCTAGGTGGTGCCATGAGAGCTCATTGAACTCCCGGTTCTGAAAATTGTGCCTAGGTGGCTCCTTGGGTGATCATCGAGTACCCAATTTTGGAAACCGTGCCTAAGTGGCACCCATCTGGCGCAATGCTCGGGGATGGGTGGAAAGGAGGAAGGAAGGCGTGAACGCTGAGATATGATGATGACAGCCTTCGGGCATGAGAACGATGAAAATTTTTCAGGCCAATATGTAGTCGCAGATACCGAATGCGCCGACAAGAGGTCAAACAACCAATCTAACACGGCCACAAAATACACCAACTTAAAGTTCAACTAACATTATGGTCAAGGATTTTACTTAGGAGTATAGCTTTAATAATGAGGAGACATCTGCTTATATTATTTGTATCATTTTTATTTAATCTCTTTTGGCTGAGATTACTACAAGTCAATGGCTTTATCTTAAATGGATGTGAAAAATATAATTCTATATAGAGACTTGACTTATGTCTAAATGAATTCTACCCCTAGTTATTCTCATTCTATTAGATAGGTATATCATCTTTAATGAGAATTTTATTGTCTTAAGCAAGCTTTTTGTGCTAGATTTGACGTGTTTAGTTCTAATATTTTATAGCTTTTTGCTTCTAATTCTCATGATTTCATTCTTTTTATTCATTATATTAATATTGGTGTCACTATTTTACTAATTTATACTCATAACATGATCCTTACTAGTGATAACAGTGTTAACACTATCGAACTTAAATGCCTTTTGAATTAGTATTTTAAAATAAAAGATCTCGAATTCTTTCTCTAGTTTCTCAAATTTGAGACATTTCCCACCTCTGATAACTATCATTTGATATAAGCCAAGTTTGTTTCCAATCTCTTCTCAAGTAGTGAGCTCATTTGCTGTAAAACAACTAGCAGTTCCCTTGAGATTAATGTTAAACTTTGTACAAGTAGCCAGCCTATTTTTAATATTACACTTTATCACTAATTGATTAAGAGTCTCATATACCTAACTATTATTAGCCATGAAACTACCAAGATTATGCATCTTGTTAGATAATTTATGTCAACTTTAAATGTTGTTCATTATACAGCTATTCTTTATATTAATCATTATAAAAAGGGTACCTTATTATGTGGATTACACTTTTTTCTCTCTTTACTAGAGTTTTGAGTTTACTATTGATTGGGTAGATGGCCCTACCTATTGACGATCTACACCATTTTTATCTACTTATTAGGAGATTTTTTTTTATTTTCTTGACACAATAAAAAGCAGATTGTTACTCATTCTAGTATTAATACTA